>JAUMHM010084302.1:0-12517 GCA_032362435.1 Melikaiella ostensackeni | reverse complement strand
CGGTAAAAGTACATGGAAAAATTTCCAGAGGTACCGGCTCAGGGATCGAACCCCGGACCTCTAGTGGGAAGTCCGAGTAGGAAGTGAGATTATTATTATTATTATTATTATTATTGTTATCATTCTAACACGAAGTCCATTGGAAGATCCATAATCTTAACCCCAACCACATCCATTAATCAAAACTCTCAAGGAGGGCCCATGGGTATCAAAAATCTTTTGTTTTAGGCGTCTAAACCCCGCGGACACTCTTCGTCACACATTTCTTATGAAGAATTTTCCGCCACACATCCCTATCCTGACATACATCTTTTGCTTTGATGACATCCTTCACATCTTTCC
Source organism: Melikaiella ostensackeni (assembly GCA_032362435.1). NCBI lineage: Eukaryota > Metazoa > Arthropoda > Insecta > Hymenoptera > Cynipidae > Melikaiella > Melikaiella ostensackeni. The sequence goes on along the minus strand of JAUMHM010084302.1, from coordinate 12,175 downwards.
GTATATCTTTTCATGCAAGCTCTTGTGTTTCTGTGACTCCTCATATCTCCTAGCTTTAGAATCTCATTCACATATTGCTACCATTCTTCACTTAGTTTACCTCTGGTTACATAACCAATCACTTTTCCTATATATGGTTCACTCGCTTCGTTAAACGCCTTTCGTCCATTTGCTCAACACGACTGGAACATCTCAACAAATTTCTTCCACCCTTGTCAATCTGTGTTTTTTCTATACTACATTCTTTGAGTATTCACTCAGTACTAACTTTGTCGATTATCGTTTTAGCGCATATATTCCGCAGGAGTTGTATGCCAAGAAAAATAATTTGACACAAATATTAAATAACAAAATGTGTATTCATTGGTTATGATAAAAGAGTAATGGAAGGAGGAGATCAGAGAGGAAAACAGAGAGACTATTTTAACATTTTCTTTACGTTTTTTATTATATATTTTTATAAGTTACTCCTTCCATAAGACATGTAAAACCATTTTTAAACGGGAATATAAAGAACGGAAATTTGAATGAGAAGGGAAAAATTAAAAAAGAATTAAAGGGAATTGCCGAAAATTAGGGTTTTCTAGTTGATTCGAATGACTTCTCCAATCGATTTATTCAAATAAAAAAGTAACAATACAATAATATGTGTACAATATATTATGGTGACGTTTTAATATGCGGATACATTGTTTCATTTGTGATACGCCTCTTAGAGCATTTTTCGAATGCACGAAAGACTACGTATATAGATTTTTTTTTGCATGCCACAGATGTAAAGTCAAAGGAGAGAAGAAACATAATGTTACAGAGAATCCGCGGGGAGACTGCCCAGAAAGGACTGACGAATGCTTTCAAAATTAAACTCAACTTAGCTATCATGAAGGCTGAGCTCCATTTTTACGAATCAGGCCTCTGCTAAATATGACATTCATATTTGTTTCAGACTGTATGCATTGGTTTTGTGAAGGGGTAATGTAACGCCTTTTAAAGAGCTGGTTTGGGGTGGCAGGTCCAGCAAAGTTTGGGAAGTGAAGTTACTATAAATATAAAAGATTAATACTTATTCGGAAATATATTTCTTGTCAATTTCAGAGAAAAACTCGGTCTTTAGAATGCCTTAGCGACTGGAAAGCAACAAAGTTTCGTTTTTTCATATTGTCCGATCACGAACATGGGCACATTTCTAGAACCTTTCAGTATGATGTCGTTCGAAGATATCTTAGTAATTTTAGTGAATACGAAATAAATTTTCATTTCGAAATGTGTATTATAGTGTAAGTTACAATTTACAAATAGGATTGGATAGATTTATACAGGTACTCTACGTCAAAAGTCATTGCAGTTCGAAGGTCCGATTTTTAATGAAGTCAACTTGTCTCTTTACGAATATAGAAGATAAGGTAATAAAACGAACAAAATTTGAAAATAATTAAACCAGAATCATGCTTATACAAGTAAATCTGTACTGTTTTCAATCCAAACAAAGTTATAAGCCTCCAAAGTATGTCCCTCGATTTTGTAATTTCAACCGTTATGATTATATGTATAGTAAATGGTTGATTTATTGAAGCAAGCTGGTACACGTTAAAAAACTACTGAAATTCATAATTTAAGTAAAACTATAGCAAGGAAACGCCCGCTCAGCGCACTTCATACTACGCTTTTATGTTGTTTGAACACTAAACGCCCTATGTATATCTTTTTCCCATTTCTTTCTCAGTTTAATTAAGCGCCTATCCTTTTTAATCCCTTCTTCTCCAGCCCAGCCTGTCCATCGATTATTCACGTGAACCTTCTTCTACCTATTTCTCAGCATAATTAATCGTCCATTCCTTTTTACTCCCTTCCTCTCTATTCCACTGCATCCCTTCTTAGGCGCCTATACTTCTCAAACCCTAGTTCTCTTTCCTAGCCTATTTCTCGCTCATTCAGGTACATTTTTTTCTACCTCTCTATAAGTAATTAGACGCCTATACTTTCAAGTCTGAAGCGATAATCACAAGCCACAAATCCGTGAATAAAGATTGGAATTTCAGTGATTTTTCTTGATTTCCAGTAGATTTTCATTGATTTAAGTCTTTTAAAACGTTTCACTGATAAAATGCTACTGATTTTTATATAAAAAATAATTCTTCAGCTATATTTTTCAATACCCTCTATTCTTACCCAGCTTCTTCCTCGATGCTTATCTGTACATAAATGTTTGCTATTCCCCCTTTCTGAAATGCCAAAAGGTAAACATAACATTTTACTTCTTCATACTATTTCTACTAAGAAATTGCTTTAATTATACGGTTGACTTTCCACTTCTGCTATCAAGAAAAGTTGGAGAAAACAAAAGCGTTTTATGAAGAAGTTTTTTGGAAGAGTATATGGGATATGAGGGCTTTGTTCACAATAAATCAATAAGACAATAATCTACAAATTTTCACGCCAAACTTGAAACGTACGACTATCCATGAGCCCCGGAAGTACTTGTGGCATATAAGTGAACAATTGACTGGTTGCATGAAATAATGATGTTTGCATTTTCAGAAGTCACTTGTTTTCCAATTATTTTTCATGAAGTTATGTCCAAAACAAATGAGAAAAAGTGACTTTTAATAATAATAATAAGCGAACAATTGACCGTTTGTTTGCAATAACGATGTTCTTGCACTTTCAGAAGTCACTTCTTTTTTAATTGTTTTTTATGAAGTTAGGTATAATGGGAAACGAACTAATATTACTGTTTTACCATTTCAAAATATTGAATATCATTAGGTTTTAAAAGACCTCCTCGAATATAATGTAAGTATTTCAGATTTTGATTTTGTGTTACACATAGAATTTTTAATATTGAATGTTGTCTTTTTTATATCCTCTAAAATGCTTGTTGTTGAACTAAAGGCACCGTATCGCGAGGTGTGGCTGCTCTGAGGAACTGACGGACTCTCGTCTGCGCAACCTGAACTAAGGAGTCGTCCTTCCAGGGCGTAATAGCAAAGCTCCTTGGAATATCGAGGGCGCGAGTTTTCATGCTCCCAAGCCATGATGTGATCGCCTTGTCAAGGGCTGAATCGCACTAGGGTCATCAAATCCTTGAACGCCCCGGCAAGCCCCCCTCAAACGAGGCGGACACAGCGGGGTCTCAAAGGAGGTGTCGAAGCGGAGACTTTGGAACACCAGATCAAATCTTTTAGTATATAGACCTAAGCTAAGGCTCAGGGACGAGAATGGAGAAAGGTTTGAGATGTTCATCGCTTTAGCCTACTTCCCGAGCGACGCTGCGGGAGCTCGTCCTCCTGGCGAGGTCGAGGCTCTCATTCCGTATTGCCAGAGAATAAGATCCCTTTGCTGATTGGTTGTGACAAAAACAGAAGTGACGTTCTCGATCTGACTCTATGCTCGGAAGAGCTGACGGTCAACTGACGAAACGACGAAAAGTCTTACGGACCACAAATAAACCCTGTTTCAGTTAGCCATCAGAAAACCGGTGACTCCAAAGATCAGGAATCCCAGCAGTACACTTTGTGACTCATAAAAGAAGGAACTCAAAGGTAAGCTCGTGAAATTCCTCACGAACCACGGTACCATAGATGAGTTAGAGCATGCCGCGGAGTTTCTGTGGAGGTCTCTGATTACATCATATGAAAACGATTGCCTACAAGTACAATCAAATTTAGGAATGAGGCGGTCAAAAATCCGCCTGAGTCCAAGAAGGTACATGGTCGTAGGTGATGGTGGATCCTCAATTCGTGAGCGAACTTTTGGATCCGTACCATTAAAGGCTCACCATGTGTTATGTAGTCAATGACACACTGAAAACGGAACGCGTTTTGTCTAGCCCGGCCAATCTTCTTGTTCAATGGATATAAGTGCCTCTTGGTCATTTGATCTATCGTCAGTATCACCCATCGATTTAAATGGGCTAAAACTCTCGCAGCATCATAAACTGAACAATAGATTGTCTAGAAGTCGATCTTCTTCCAGAGATCCTCACAAAGGGCGTCATCCACTTCAGCCAGATCTTGGGGCTTAGAAGAAAGCGGGATGTTAATGTTCCTCCTCGTCCTGAAATCGCCATCATCTCTCAAGCAATGCCTGATTTCTGCGGTTGGTCTTAATGTCGCTTCTCTTCTTTCCTCTGCGGCTTGTTCTTGTGGCGGTTGGGGAAGCGTTCCGCGTATATATCGTGTTCGCAAGAGGTTCTCGGCACGGTTTCGTAATCTCTATTGCGAAGCGAGCGATAGCTCTGAGTGTTTTAGGTACCACAGAGTGTGCAGGCGCGCCACGTAACCCCTGGGATCAGGGATAATGCTGGTATCGCAGCAATACAGCAAGTAATCTCTAAGTCGATCCATCCACTCAAGAGGTCGACCGTCTCGCCGATTCGTCATCGTGTCCCCATCCAAATTATTTACAGCACCCTGAACTCACGGGGTGCACGTCAAAAACGACTTCATTTTTGCAAAATACGATTTTTTGTTGACGTTAATTGTATGAGTTACGCTTTACCAAGGATTGCAAGTTATATTTCAGTATCTTGTGTAGATTCCTAAATAATCCTCGCAAGGAAAATTAATAGAATGGTTTTCAACGATAAACCTGTTAAAAGATCCTCTATGGAGCTTCGGCTCATTTCCGCTGATGCACTAAAGCCACAGTCCCACGGGTTTTCAAACGAATCTTTTCTATTAGCGTTCTCTTTCTTATTTAATGAAGACCAAACATTCAATCTAGACAGACTTCTCTTTTGGAGGTATAATTTTGTTAGGTAATTTACATGAATGGCATTTTTTTACAAAAATAGTTATATCGTCATTTACCACTTAGTATAAGTTGATAAATGAGCTGAAAATCTTATTAGTATAGTAAGCTGAAGAAGTCTATGAGCATCTGCATCTGCATCGGTCAACTTCCTTCATTCTTAGGTACAAAAGTTTTTTTGTTGATGTTCAAGATTTCAAGAGAAACTTCCTTACTCACGCGGTCGCGGGTGACACTAAGCTGATGCACGGCCCTGGATCTGGTCTTCCGACCCGGATTTTGTTTAACAGTGCTATAGTGTTATTAGTGCAATGGTTCGTAACATCATAAAAAGTGTTTTGCCATCAAGGGATCGAGCTCGTCGGCGCAGGAGCATGGGAACGCTTGCAGCGGGTAAGCAGGAGATTCACCGGCAACATCACACTATACTACGTCACACCGGCTTGGTGTACCCTCAGTACAGTGTACAGTTAAATGCATCCTACGCGTGGCTCAGGCTCAGGCTTCTTTTATATCAGAATCCCTGGTACAACGACTCAGGCTACCACGTCATTCAGCAGTCATCACTGTTTTGGGCGTTGGAAGTCAACGATCCGGACACACGAGAGGTATTGTCACCACAAAGGTATGCTCTCGTATCAATCCTGAAATCAAGTTTTTAGTCCAAGCCGTCGTTATGTCTAGGCTCACATCTTATATTCATCCTAATGGTCTCGTCATTGAGGAATGGCATCATTTGAAAGGGCTGAATTCGGCAGACCTCTTCCTTCGTAAAGGAAGTATATTGGAGATGATTCTGAGCGCTGACGTATATGCATACATCATTGAAGAGGGATTAAGGAAGGGAGAATTGGGAACTCCAACCGCTCAACAGACATTATTGGGTTGAATTTTATCCGGACTCATACCGGATGAGTCTGTTTCAGGTCAGTCACTTGAGGATCGCACGTCAGAATAAGGGAATTCTCGCGCTGCAGCTCAACATACTCTTTTTCAGATGGAGAGACGTTTTCAGAAGGACCCGGAACTGCGTAAGACTTACGCGCATGTCATCGAAGAATACATGGGATTGGGTGAGATGGAATTGGTTACGAAGGTCGAGGATTGTTTCTCATCCTTAACAATGCTTCCGCACATAAATTTCGATTCTTAATGGGTTGCTGTGAGACTACATTAAAATATAATAATTTATAGCAAGAATTTTGTCTTTATGTATCTACGAAAATACATTAGGACAGACATTGTCAATGGTTTGGTCAATTCCACAAACCTTTTTAATGCTCCGATTTTGTCATAAGGAGACTACACTTTTATTCGTCACAACTCAGCTGAGTTTCCTTAAGGCTTGAAAAGAGACCACACAAGGTCCGAAACGTTGCCTCTTCAAATACGACTTCTTAATGATTATTGACCTTCCTCTCCGGATAATTTTTTATACACATCAGATCTGTGCTAAACTTATCATCGTCAGTACCTTCATATTTGTGGTCGGATTCTGCTAATACTCTAGACTGGATTAAAAGTCATCCTCTTCGCTGGATGACATACATCTCTAATCGGGTATCTGAGATTCAGAGAACACTACCTGATGCTATTTGGTGTCATGCATCTGGAATCGACAACCCCGCCGACTGCGCTTCAAGAGGAATTGCACGATCACGGTTACAGGATCATCGGATTTGGTGGCAGGGTCCATCTTGGTTGGCTTAATCATCGGAGACTTGGCTCAATTCCGAAGAGAACATTGACCCTGCTATCGATCGAGAGGAAAGAAAGATAGTACTTCCTACTGTCATTGAACATGAACCACCTTGGCCACTCCTTATGAAATATTCGTCCTTGATAAAGTTATTAAGAATCACTGCTCTCTGTCTGCAATTTTTGGCACGGGTCCGCAAGAAGTGCACCGATAAGCCACCTTGTCATCTCACATCCACCATGCTTGATTTAGCTCTGCGACGCCTGTTTGGATATACACAACGGGAAAATTATGCGGAAGAAATCCGTAAGGTTCAGAAGCGACTCCCTCTGGGAAACGGAAATCCATTGACTAAACTTCTTCCCTTTTTGGATGAGGATGGCTTTTTACATTTGAGAGGTCGTTTGTCTCACGCCGTTCTGGACTATGACGAGCGATGTCCATACATTCTTCCTAAAGATTCTTTGTTATTAACTTTAGTCATTAGTACCGGCCATCAGTTTATGATGCATGGAGGTCCACGATTGACCCTCTCATATCTTCGGAGAAGATACTGGATCTTGTCGGGCTGCTCTGCAGTAAAACGGGTGTTAAGTCGCTGTGTGACATGCGCTCGACATCGAGCGTCACCTTGTACTCCAGAGATGGCTCTGTTGCAACCCTTCAGGGTCAAACAACCTTCACGAGCTTTCACTGAGACTGGTCTCGACTACGTAGGTCCTATCTGGATAAGTACTTTCAAAGGACGGGGTCACAAGGCCTATGAAGGTTATATTGTCATCTTCGTCTGTTGCGCTACTCGAGCGGTTCATTTGCAAGTCGCTTCCGATTGTACTACCGATGCATTTATCGCCGCCTTTAAGAGATTTTTAGCTCGTCGAGGAGTTTGTAGGACTTTGTACAGTGACAACGGCACCAACTTCGTGGGAGCTGATCGACAACTACGAGAAATGTTTTCTGCAGCATTAACTGAAGACTCTAAAATTGTCCGTTATCTTACGGATAACCAGATTCAGTGGAATTCCAATACGCCCGCAGCTCCACATTTCGGTGGACTTTGGGAGGCAGCAGTTCGTTCCATCAAACACCATGTTCGGCGAGTTCTGAGTGACACCACCCTTACTTTCGAGGAAATGACGACGTTCCTTGCTCAGGTGGAAGCCTGTCTGAACTCGAGATCGATCCAGTCATTAAAGGACGACCCTAATGATCTCGTAGCTTTAACCCCAGCTCACCTCCTCGTTGGATCTCCTCTACACACCGAGTCTGAATCTTCTCTTCTAAACGATCAACTCAGTCCGTCTGCGCGTTAGCAACTCCTAACGCAAATGTATCAGACTTTCTGGAAGAGATGGTCTTCCGAGTATCTCCAAAAACTCCAGGTTCGTTCTAAATGGCAGAAGCTGAAACCTCCCGTAAAGGTCGGAGATCTTGTACTGTCACTCTAGGAGAATCTTCCTCCTACAAAATGGCCTCTGGCCCGGGTAACTGAAGTCTATCCAGGCTCTGATGGTCAAGTTTGTTCAGTATCTCTCAAAACTGCAGCAAATCAATTAAAGCGACCTGTTGTAAAACTTGTCAAACTTCCTGTTTCTGTTTCAGATTGGACATGAGGTATTTTAATTTTTGTTCAGCATCTCTTCTCTCAAGGTGGGCGTAATGTTCAAGATTTCAAGAGAAACTTTCTTACTCACGCGGTCGCGGGTGACACTCAGCTGGTGCACGGCCCTGGATCTCTTCGTCCACCTTAACGTCCACTAGACAAGTGTACTCACGTGAGATGAGGGGCGGCTCAGTACCGTTCCACCCACGTCTCGGGTTACCATCTCTGTCATTGCACTCGCAGTTTTCTATGTTCAAATTTGAATTATGGCAGTTTTTGCCTTGAATTGTTTTAAAGTGTTCCGAATAGTAAATGTAACTTTCTAGGTACTATATCTTTAGTCAGTGACTAAGGGTACAATAAACGGACGTTTTGTTTGATTTAAACAGTGTTAATTACTCACGAACCCTCTTTCGTAATGTATACGTTAATGCTACTATATTTTCGGCATTGTTGCAGAACCAGTTAACTTTTTTGAGTGCAAAATCGCACAAGCAGAAAATTCAACTATTTGGTTCCAAATTTAAGTGCTTAGTTAAACATTCAATTCTTGTGTCGAAAATTCATCTTTTTGGTTTGAAAATTCATCTTTTTTATAGAAATTTGACGTTTATGGTTACAAATGCAATTTTTTGTTAGAAAATTAATCTATTTTGGTAGAAGATTCAACTACCTAGTTAAAAATTCATTTACTTGGTTAAAAAATTAAGTGTTTGGTTGAAAATTACCATTGTTTCTTGAAAATTCATAGTTTCGGGTTGAAAATTCAACTCTTTTGTTGAAATTCATCTTTTTGGTTTGAAAAGTTATCTCTTTTGGAAGAAATTTTATCTTTTTTGGTTAAAAATTCAACTATTTGGTTAAAAATTAATCTGTTTCGGTTGAAGATCCAATTATTTTGTTGAAAATTCATTTTGAAATTGAGTTGAAAGTTGAAAATTCATCATCTACAAATGTTATTGTTAATAATTTCAGGTTCAAATCTCAACTGTTTCGTAGAATGTTCGTCTTTTTTACTTGAAATTTCAATAGTTTCGCAGAAAATTCAACTATTTGGTTCGAAATTTAAGTGTTTGGATGAACACTTAACTCTTGTGTAGAAAATTCGTGTTTTTGGTTATAAATGCATCTCTTTTGATGGAAATCTGTTTTGGTTAAGGATTCAATTATTTTGTTGAAAATTCCATTATTTAGTTGTAAATTAATTTTTCTGTTGAACATTCATATTTTTGGTTTAAAATTGCAACTGTTTCGTAGAATATTCGTCTTTTCGACTTGAAATTCGTTTCAAAAATTCATCTCTTGGTGGAAGTTTCATATTTTTAGTTAAAAATGCAACTTGTTGTAAGAAGATTAATCTGTTTTGGTTGAGGATTCAACAACTATTTGATTGAAAATTAAATTTCTTGATGAAAAAATCATATTACCGGATAAAAAATTCAACAGTTTGGTAGAAAATTCAACTATTTGACTGAAAATGAACTATTTTGTTGAAAATTCGTCTCTCTTGGTTGAATTCAACTGTTTTTTATTTTAAATTTTGTATCTTTTTTGGTTGAAATATCGAGTATTACATTTGGTTCAGCGTTTTTGCTTGAAAATTCAACTACTTAGTTGAATATTGAACTAAATGAGAAGGTATTAGTTTTGTGTAAAATTTGACTTCGTCGGTTTTTATCAAATCTTCACGTTTTGAGACGCCTAGATTTAGAAAAAAAATCTTCACGAAGGTATTTTTCTGTCTGTCTATAGTATCGTGCAGACACGATAACTTTCAAAAGACTGATCAGATTTGATTCAGCTTTGGCACACTAAAAAGAAAGAACGAGTTCGTCAGTCTGCCACTTTTGACCAACGGTTCTGGTTTTATCCATCGAAAACGTATAGTTTTTGTTTTAATCGGGACTACAAAATCGTTCTTAACCTTTTTCTGTTTGAACTCATGGTTTATTTTTTAAACATCGAAAATGCTATTGAAAAATCGAAAATTCAAATTATTAGCCAAACAACTTGTGATATAAAAAAAAGTTCAATAAGAAAATTGTTCCTTTTAAAAAGGCCTACAGAATTTCTTCAACCATTTTTTGGTAGAAATGAGTGTTTTTCTGTTAAACACAGAAAAGGCTACTGAAAAATCAAAAATTCAAAAATTTGCGATTATATAATTTATTAGAGAATTATATGAATACATATAAAAAATTGAGCGTAAATATACATTACACTGTGAACTATGCCGAGCATGAAGTGCGAGTTACGAAAATATCCGAGCGTGAAGCGCGAGATTTAACAGACGCGCGCCGTAGGCCTGCGTTTTTCTGGTTGAAGAATCATCATTTTAGTTGAAAACTCATCTCCTTGATTAAAAACTTAACTATTTTGTTGAAGATTCGTCTTTTTCGCTTACGTTATAAATGGACACTTCATCTTATAACGATTTGGCTGCTTAATTCGAACACGATTTTATACCTATGGAATAAATTTCTAGCTTCAAGTTGCAGTTGGGTGTATACTTTTAACAGTCAATAATACAAATAATAATGTAGCCTTGGATAGGATTGACGCTTCTACTGATGAAAGGCATGTCCTCGGAAAAGTTTGAGGCGATGAATGGAGATTAGATGTTTGGAATGCTGGAGGTGTAAATGATCTTAAGAAAAATGAATTACGGGATACAATGCGCCTAAGGAAGCTAGATATTTTGTGTGTGCCGGAAACAAAGAAGAAGCGATGTCAAGTAAGAAACATAGAGAACGGAGTCGAACTTTGGTCAGGAGTAGATAATGAATCGTATGGTACCCAAGGAGTCGGTCTGATTATGAATGAGAGAGCAAAACAACATGTCAAAAAGTATGAATGTTTATCACCTAGATTACTATGGGTTAGAATGAAAGTGGGAATCGGAAGACTGTTTATTATAGCGTGCTACGCTTCGGTTGACAGTGACAAGAGGGATGAAAAGATACCTTCTGGGACTCGTTAAATGATATACCAGGGACTTGTGATCCTGACGAAAGAATAATTCCACTTGGAGATATGAATGGCTGGATTGGTGTGCAACGCAAAGGTACCGACAGGGTATTGGGCCATTTCGGAGACCGAAAAACGAACGGTAACGGAGATAAATTGATTAGCTTATGTTTAGAAAAAGGCCTGTTTATAACGAACACTTAGTTCGGACATAAAAAGATCCACATATATACTTGGTGCAGAAGCGAAAGTCACATTATGATTGACTTTGTTGTAGCGGATGAGAGGCTGAGAGGGCTTGTAAGGGATACAAGGGTTATGAGAGGCTCTGAGTGCGGAATGAATCACTACCTCTTAATTTTAAAAATGAGTCAAGGTCAAGGGTGAAGAAGAAGATCTAATAATAAGCCGAAGCAGGCGCGAGTTAGAATAGAGAATTTGCAGAAACTAGAGATACAATTGGTATATCATAAAAAGCTGAATAAATATTTAGAACATCATGAAGAGGACTGGAAGACTTAATTGAATAATAAAAATGTAGAGGGTGCACCGATAATACTACGGGATAGCATCTTCAAGAATGCATCTGAAGTGTGCGGTTCTGCGGCTGTAGGAAGAAAGGCTGGAGATGCTTGGTGGAGTGATGAAATCCGCGTGGCTGTCAATGACAAAAAGCAAGCGTACTTGAGAATGTTAAATAGTGAAGGTCCTAGCGATGAGGAGAGCACTAGATTAGAAAATGATTGTAGGGATAAAAACAGCAGAGCCAAGATACTAGTCAAAGATAGCAAGGATAAAATCAAAGCGGAAGAAGATTGAAAAATGGAAAACGACTTTGAAGGAAATAAATTATTTTGGAAATGGGTTAAGAAGATTAGGAAAGGAAGTTCTAGCACTGAAGTAGTCAGAATCGAGAATGCTGATGGTAAAATGGTATGGGATTCGGACAAAGTGAAATACTGTATGACAGATTATTTCAAGAAATTGTATGGAGGTCAAGCTATGAGCATGACAACCTTCCCATTGAAGAGAATACTTTAGACAATCCTGTTGTACCTGTAGGTAGTGGAAGAAGATTCAATATCGACGACATTATATCCGTGATTAAGAAACTAAAGAATGGTAAGGCTGCTGGTATGGATGGCATCACCGCT
>JAUMHM010084301.1:0-12518 GCA_032362435.1 Melikaiella ostensackeni | reverse complement strand
TCTGTCTAGCCCAGCCAATCTTCTTGTTCAGTTGATGCAAGCGCCTGTTGGTCTTTTGATCTATCGTCGGCTTTACCTTTCGATTTGAATCGGCCAAAGCTCTCGCCGCATCATAAACTAGACAAGTGATGGTTCAGAGGTCGGACTCCTCCGAGAGATCCTCACGAAGGGCGTCATCCGTTTCAGCCAGATCTTGGGGCTTAGGAGAAACCTGGGTATTGATGTTTCACCTCGACCTGAAATCGCCATCATCGACAGTTTCTCGCTGACCCATCGCGCCTGTTTAGCGATCGCTCTGTTTCTGTCAATAATCCGCCTACGTCTGAGAAGAGAGAAACTTTTTGGAGAGAGATTTACGTAGTTCAACGCCCATTGCATGAAGACACTGAGAACATCATGCGCTTCAAGGAGCTGTGCAATAACCTCATAACGTCCGAGGAATAATGTCCACCAGTCACTGCCGAAGAGGTAAAGAAAGCACTGAGGGGCACGAAGAACTTCGCCGCTGCCGGAACGGATGGTATCAACAACTTCTGCTGGAAGAAGTTTACTTCTATACACCAACATCCAGCCCGAAACTTCACCTCATAGTCAGAGTCGAAGACGCCTATTCAGCAGTGGCTAGTGTTAGGATGCACAGTACTCCTAGGGAAGAAATGCGACTTGTCCAACCCAAGGAACTACAGGCCAATAACTTGTCTGAATATGCTGTATAAGATCATAACAGCTATCCTGAGTCACAGGATTGTTCGAACAATTGGACCTATGTGGAGACAGATCTGCGAACAACGTGGGTCGAAAAGAGGCGTAGCAGGCTGTCAGGAAAACCTGCTAATCGACAGAAGCGTCTGCAAAGACGCTGCAGCCGACAGTCGCAATCTGTCGATGGCCTGGATTGATTACCAGAAAGCTTTTAATTCAACCTCCTATAGACTTATCATCTGTCCGTTAGAAAGCTTGAAGGTTCATCCACACATAGTCGGATGCATAGAGAGATTGATGACCGTTTGGAAATCCAGACTTACTATCTCATCTGGTAGATATTGTGTAAAAACTAACAGCATTCAGGATATAACATCAGTGGAGCAGGCTCTCTGAAGCAGATACAAGCGTCTCCTTCGACAGATTTGGTCTTTCAAACTGTCGGCGTTGCAACTGACATGCTTGCCGTCCCGGTTCTACTCTATTCATTTGGGGTGCAGGCGATTTCGTCACACGTAAGATCATGCATATGCAGAAGAGCTTGCATATCAACTCATCTGTTCCGCGCTTATACGTCCCACGCCGTAACGGCGGGCGCGGACTCCTAAATACCCAGTGTCTGTATGAACGAATTATCTTGGGGACAGCTCACATCGTGGCAAATGGAAGAGATCCTCTCATGGAAATGGTCAGGAACCACGAGATGATTGGCAAACGAGCGTTTCTCTACAAAGCCACATACTATCCGGGTGTCTCATTAACGCGGGAACCACGTATCTCCACAGGCACAACATGGCCCTAAGAGTACTTTATTACCATCGTTGTCGCTCTTATGGTGTTAATCGCGATCCTGCCCTGTCGAATGCTCCCAGAGAGAGAGTCAATTGTCGTGAACGAGTTGTGCAAAATTTACTGGAACTCCGACTTCAGGCTAAAAGTTTCACACTCGAGGCCTGACATCGTTCTCCTTGACAAAGAGAAACGAACGATGTTCGTGATCAAATTCTCGGCTCCGGCCGACGCCAACTTTACAGTCAAGGCCATCGATTTGCAGTGTAGAGAGGGTCCTTATGTTTTTAGGGACGGGGAAGGAGTCGGCCTAATAATAATTGCTTTCGTTTTAGTCGGATTCAGGGGCAACCTGTTATCCTGTGTCCATTGCACCACTAAAGCGATGTCCTCCTGGACCAACTCCAGAATACTTTCAAGAGAAAAGATTGTGCCCGAAAAATATAGTTTGAAATCGTCCGCGTACTTATGGTATTTGCAGTGTTTTATTTCCCCACTTAAGTCCGAATTATATAAATTGAAGAGGATGGGTGCAAGAGTAGAGCCCCGTGGGACTTCAATCTCGGCGCTCGCTTAGTCAGATCGTTCGTCTTTGCTATTTATTACTTGGAGATCGATTAGTTAAGTATCATTCAAACCACGAAATAGCTGAGCTGGATAACTTCGCGCCCTGAGTTTGCGCAAAATGGGTTCTCGATTTACTGAATCAAACGCTTTGAAAAAATCAAATAAAACCACTACTGTGATCTCCATCCTATCGAACGCCATTCTCAAGTCCGCGGCCATCTTTAGGGAAGCCGTTACTGTGCTGTATTTCGCCCTAAAGCCCAACTGCAGAGAATCGATCAACTTATTACTATCAAGATACTACTTAAGCTGCATATGGACTATCTTTTCTAATGGTTTGTTACTGTACATAAAATTCAGTTCGGCCTAAAATATTTCGGCATGACGGGACAAGCAACATTTGGAATGGGACGAATAATAATTTTTTCCGAAATATCCGAGAAAATCTCTACTTGTAGAGGAGAGTTGTAAATATGAAATAGTATTGGGAAAATTACCGGAAGAGCAAGTCGAATCATTTTAATGGATATCCCATCATATCCAAGGGAATTCCACTTGATTTCCACAAGTATTTTGTGTCAATTTAGTACGAGGTTGTTTCCAAAATTTCTCAAATCCAGAAAAACCTGCATGTGTTACAAAAAATGTCGTGAGTAGCAGGTACAGAAAGTAGGCAGTCATAACTCGTGTACAAGTGCCAACTTTTCGCACATTTAGCACAATATACTACTCCGAAAAACTTCTAGATTGTTAAAAACAATTTAGTGTTTTTTGTAAGTTAATAGACTATTACTAACGATCTAGTGGATTTTCGGAAAATGATTTTAAGTGAAATAGAACTCCCTGCCAAAAGAATACCTACTGATCTGAATCTTCCCAAAAACTTGAAGCGATGAAGAAATTTTACATCTTTTCGTCTTTTCTTTTTATTTCGTCGAACGTGAACAAGTGTAATTGAAACAACTTTTAACTTGTTTTTTAGGCATTAATATGCTTGAAGAATCAAAAAATTTTTTTCAACGCTCATTCATTTGAGAAAACTTACTTTCATACAAGGAATCTGTATTATCATCAAGGTTGAAAACAACCGATCATAAGAGATTGTTTCACAACACCGTGAAACTGAAATCGACTGTATCGATCTAAGGTTAACTCCTCAAATTCAGAAATTTTAACGTCATTCCAGACTAGATGGAGTTATAAATTTATTTTTGAAAAATTATCCGAGAAAGAAAATACAAAAAAAAATAGAAGAACTTTTGAAACAAATAATATCCGAAATTACGAAAAAGCAAACTACTTTTAAAATTTTATCTCAAAGAGAGCTCTTTGGAATATCAAGAAAAAAATTAAATGCAAAAAAATTTAGCAGTTTTGAGAAATCAGACACTCGAGACTCGGATCTTCGTGCTTGGCACAGTTTACAGTGTAATGTATATGTTGTGGGCAAAGCCCGGAGTGCGAGCAAACCTAGGATGGACCGGTCATTCCGCAAATTGCTCGAGCGGTGTCGGGCAATGTACGAAACACTTATTTACTTCAAGGGGACGGGTGTGACAGAACTTCCCCCTTCTTCTTTTCCAGCTCGAAAAGTATATTTATATGTATTTATTATATATTTATTTATATTTTGTATTTATATATTAAATATTTATTATATTTATTATATTTATTATATTTATTATATTTATTATATATTTTATATATTTTCGAGCTGGAAAAGAGGAAAGGGGAAGTTCTGTCACACCCGTCATCTTGAAGTAAAGAAGTGTTTCGTACATTGCCCGACACCGCTCGGCCAATCTGCGGAACGACCGGTCCATCCTAGGTTTGCCCGCACTCCGGGCTTTGCCCACACATATATACAGAAGCTTACTTGCAAATATTACGAAACTGTCGAAACCTATACTTTCAAATTATCGTTTTTGTTTTGATTTTAGATTAAGAAGAAAATTAATTTACCTAAGGCTCTATCGACCTTAAAAACACATTCTCATTATAATACTCGCGCTTCGTGGTCGATTTTTTATATGCATTTATATAATTCTCTATTAAATTATATAATCAAAAAAAATTAAATTTTCGATTTGTCAATAGCATTTCAATGTTTAGTAGAAAAACGGTGAGTGCTATAAAAAAATAATTGAAGGAGACTTTTTAGGCTCTTTCAAAAGAAACAATTTTGTTCTGAAACTTTTTTTTGTATCTCGCGCTGTTTGGCTGATGATTTGAATTTTCGATTTTTCAATTCCATTTTCGATGTTCAAGTGAAAAACCGTGAGTTCTATCAAAAAACATTAAAGAAGATTATTTACGTCTTCTTAAAAGCAACAATTTGTTTTTTGGACTTTTTCCGTAAGTCGTATAGTTTGACTGGAAAATGGAACTTTTGACTTTTTTTGAATCGTTATCACGAATAAAAGAAAAACTATACGTCTTATCAGAAAACGGTCTCAAGCAAAGTAGACCTTTTCGGGATGAACAATTTTCCTCATTAATATTTTTTCGTATCTTGCATAGTTTGACTGAAAAATTGTATTTGTCATTTTCAATAACATTCTTCACGATTAAAACAAAAACCATGCGTGCTATCAAAAATTGGTCTAAATTAAATTTGTAAATTTTTCTGAGATGAACAATTTTGCATCCTAATAATTTTTCGTATCTCATGTCGTTTGGCTCAAAATTTCAATTTTCAATTTTTCATTCAAATTTTTGATGAGTAAAACCACAACCGTTGGACAAAGAAGGCTACCTAAAAAACTTGACCCTTTCTTTTTGGGCTGTGAAAAAAGTATGCCAAAGCGCAATCCAATCCCGTAATTCTTTCGAAAATTATCGTGCCTACAGACTATTACACACAGAAAGACACTCTCGTAAAAAAACCTTTTTTCTTACTCAGGGGGTCTCAAAACGAGGAGATTTGATGAAAACTGGCGATGTCAAATTTTACATAAAACTAATACACGGAGAAACTCTGGCACGAGCGGTTAGTGTTAAAATAATTTTTGTTTTCATAGCACTAGCCACAGTTGCCA
The DNA here is from genome assembly GCA_032362435.1 of Melikaiella ostensackeni. NCBI lineage: Eukaryota > Metazoa > Arthropoda > Insecta > Hymenoptera > Cynipidae > Melikaiella > Melikaiella ostensackeni. The sequence continues at coordinate 7,422 of JAUMHM010084301.1, read as the reverse complement.
ACACACTGCCAGCTCGTGAATTCACACGAACCCCTCGTGCTAATGGCAACAGCAGCGCGAGCTTGATAAGTGTTGCGCTTGGCCCGGCCCGATCTTGGGATTGGCAACAATCTCTCGTGTTAATTTTCAATAGCGCGTGGTCTCAAATAGCTCTAACGTTTAGTGACAACCGCGCTTATCGCTCGAGTCATTTGCCGCACCACCAACTGCGCTATAAGCGGCATCAGCTGATCGAGATGAATGAACCTACATGCACGTCATGATTTTTTATTCGTGCATCGAGTAGGTTCAATTTCAATCAATAAACGTGTGGCTAAAATCGGTTAGCAGTTTTCACTCCAGTAATAAGAAATGTATTTCTAATACAAATGTTTAACATCAGAGTCTATAATTTTTCATCACATTTAACCTTAAAAATCTTTTCACGTTTTTTTTCTCGTTGAAACAATAATAAGTATCACCATGTATGAATCGTCTAAAAAGAATACCCAAATTATCAAGCCCGCAAAGTACATTTGATCATGACTCGTTTTCCCTTAGTACTTTCAGCATTTGGTAATGCGGCGAATGAGTCGAGCGACAAGCGCGGTCGTCATTCATCGTTAGAACTATTTGACACCACGCGCTATCGAAAAATAACACGAGAGATTGTTGTCAATCCCAAGAACAGGCCGGGCTAAACGCAACACTTACCGAGCTCGCGCTGCTGTTGCTATTAGCCCGAGCGGCTCGTGTGAATTATCGAGCGGTAAGTGAGTTGACAACTGTGGCTCGTGCCATTCCAGAAAATTGTATTTTGACACTAACCGCTCGTGCCAAAAGCAGTGGCAGCTCTTGCCGCGGTCGCTCCGTGTACCTTCTCATTAGGATGAGAATGTAAAGATCTGCCCGCCGCGCGGGCAAGTTTGAGCGCGCCTGGGGCGCACGTTTGTCAATTCTTGGTCTTCGCACTCGTTCGTGTATTTGAAAATCAATTTTTTTTCCTTTTCATATAAGTGATAAGTTGTGCAAGTTTACAAAAATCGGTGTGATGAATCTTTGTCTTTTATGGACTCGGAATGAAGTTCCCCATACGTGAACCTACCTCGGTTTTTCTTTTACATCTATCTGGTATCTAAAATCCATTAGAGTTGTTACTTTATGAATGAGATTATACAGAAAAATCGGTTAATGACCGGTTTGATATATGGCTCTCAAAAAATGCTATCAGGATTTGATAATGCAAAATATCGTAATATGTAACATATGCACATGCAAGCAACGTACAAGATTTTGATGTTGGGCTCTCAAGAGTTAAACTCATAGTCGCTGGTCTTGGTTGAGAATCGCTGAATCGATTTTTTTTTATATGAGCTGGAGGAGAACCAGTGTGAACTGCACCAGCACTTTCATTAAGAGAAGGTGCGTCCTTTAACATTTCGTGAATACTTCGTTCCATTCCAGTCAGCGTAATATCTCCTCACAACATGCTGGTTTAACAATCACAGGATCTGAAACAATAAACAAATTCTAATAACTTTCCTAGCCATATTTATGCTAAGTATATTCAGGTTCAGAAGTAGACGCGAAATTGTGCATATTCATTCTAGATTATGGAGAAGGGTGGTCCAAAAAGAAGGCAATTTTGGAATTTCTGAAGTCTCATCCTCGCATTTTGTATTATTTGGTGAAAAAAAATTTCCTAACTTTTTGAGATTAAAAAAAAATGTTAGAGGTATGGCTCGACCCTTATAGCACCTCACACCTAGTCTGGAATAATTTTCACTAAAAAGAGCTTGCACATCCCGGTTTTTTTCTGACTGACTTAAACTTTTCTTATGAAATAATATCCAAGTATACAGGTACTCCAAATTAAGAAAGAAAAGTATTCAAAATTTCGTTTTTTTTTTTAATGACCAAACAGACTTTTCCTACAACTTGTTTTTAGTGAAAATTATTCCAGGATAGGTGTGAAGTACTTAAGAGTCGAGCCCTATCTCTAATTTTTTTTTTTAAATCTCAAGAAAGTAGGAAGATATTTTTTCACACTGAAGATTCTTTGTGCGATTTGCACTTCATTCCTGCACATATTTGATGGAATTATCCTGAGCAAAAATGCCTGACGGAACGATACTTTGTATGAGAAGGGATAGACCAGGTTTGAGGAAGGATGCAGTACCATCAATTTTCAACCCTCAGATTGCACCAAACAGACCGGAGTACGCTCAATATCTGGAAAAGAGTAAAAATGTGCCCATCAAGAGCGAACACCCACAAGAAGAAAGTGGTATGACTTCGAAGCAACCGTTGACAGTTTGCCCTGACCTTGGTGTACATGTCTCGTGTGAATCTTCCTTGGCACCTAGTGCACAACCTCCTGTAGAACCTAAATTGCTGAACGCATCCGAAACCACCTCTAGCCCTATGAAAGTTGCTGATAGTTATTTTTCTGAAGAATGTAAACGCTTTTACGTCAACTAGTTTTGGAAGTTTCATCTAAAAGCTCCCCTAAGACTAAATGCAAAGTAGACGCGAAAGTAAAATTCCAAAAAAATTGTGAGAAATTATATCGCATTCCTGATTGTGTACCTCTGCCTCGCTTTGGAGTATGGACTTCAAATGTCGTAAATTCTGAGATTGTACAATGTATTATGTGGTCGCTTTGGAAAGACGAGGCTTCCCAAGTTCTAAAACACATTATTCTATACTCAGATGACAGTTGGTGTAAGTTATGCAATTTTCTAATAATAGATATTCTCTGCACTATTTCGAAAAAATTTTTCATTCTTTGACATTCGTTTTCATAATTAAATATCACTATATGATAAATATTTTTTTAGATATATTTAAACGGAAAACGTGTCACTATACAAGAACTTGGCAAAGTTGAAACAGTAATTGATCTTGCTAAAATTGTATCCGAGGTGGACAGCAAAATCTCAGCTTGCCTTGAAGCTGTTGACTCAAGAAGGTACTAAAAAATGAATATCCTCATTATTTCAACATTTTTAACATGAATTCATTTTCTTTTGAACCTTCTGAATGAATGTATCCAATATTTTTGTCTTTCAATTTTCAGTGCAGACGAATGCCCAGAATATGTATGGAGGACCAGCACCTCGAAACCCGATCCACAAAATTACAGATGCGGGCGGTGCAATAAGTTGCGCAAATCCGCTTTACGAAAAGTTAAATCCCAACAGAAAATTGTCAACATGCGAAAAAAATGAAGGGTTTAAGATTAATGTGCACAACATTAAATCAAAAGTCAAGATTACTTAAGGAGAAGGTTACAATCTAAATTTCTTTAAATGCAAACAATTTTATATTATACATTCTTTCACATGATCATTTTTTCATTTTTCATTTTTCATTTAGCTCAAGAAACTGAAGACACGGTTGACATCTTTGAAAGAGAAATGTGCAGGATAAGACGAGCAGAAACTTGAAAAAGCATGTTCTAAATTACCTGAAACACAACAATTGGCAATTGCTGCATGTTTCACTGCTTCAAAAGTTAAGGACATGAGAGCAATGCGATATTCGAGTCTATATCTGGAGCATAGGTGGTACATACGGATTCCAGAAAAGCACGCTCAAAATTCTAAAGAAGAAGTTAAAAACATTCAAGAATCTCGATGATTTGCGAGGTAAGTAAATTTCAATATTGGAGTATTTCAGTATACAATTTTAAATTGTATTCATCTAATATTATTCGTCCAATATCTTTCCTGCAGGTATGCTTCTCATCGATGAGATGAACCTATCCAAAGCACTGGCGTTTAATCGGAACAATTTGAGTTTAAGAGGTTTTACGGACCTCGGAAAAAACACTCCAAAACACCAGTTTAATGCAAAAGGTGATCACGCCTTGGTAATTATGTTTAAGCTATTCAAAGAAGGATGGGTGCAAACACTTGGGTGCTTCCTGAGTAAAGGCAGCACTTCCGGAACAGTATTGCACCACATTCTCATGGAGTGTATAATTCTTGCTGAAAAAGCGGGTTTTCTCATAGATGGAGTAGTAACGGATGGCGCGTCTTGGAACAGGACGATGTAGTATATGTTTGGATTGTGTCCGGAACAAGCCAGTGTAGAACACTTCGTAGATCCAACTCGCAGACTATGGTTTTTTCCGATTTCCCGCACCTCGTCAAATGTCTGCGGAATTTTTTTCTAATCACGGCAAGTATGAGAAAATTTGGGTAAGACGATGAAACTCAAGTGCATTGAAGGAAATTTAAAATAAAAAATTGACACACCATTTTTTTTTCCGACGCCAGATGGGATCGTGTCCTTGAAATCTTGGTACGCACTTCTTGATATTGAAAATCCACATTATTCAATTTGAAGGTGAACTTTAAACTTACTGCGAACCACATCAAACCACAATTTTACCAGAAAATAATGGTGGCATTTGCTTTTCAGGTATGTTTATGCTATTTGACTTTGTCAGTGTTTACAGTTCGTCATTATTTAGTACTACTTCTAAACTTTATACTCTTGTGCTCCAAATTGCAAAATGTTATGGAATTCTTCAAAAAAGATCATCCAGATTTAAAGGATTGCGATGGCTCAATAAAATTGTGCCGCCGAGTTTGGAGTCTCATAACAGCTATGAATAGTCGAACTGTAATGAATTCTCTAAAACCTGGGAATGAAATGCGGAAGGTAAATGTTTCTAAAAGTAATTACGTATCCTACTTATCAAATGTATTTATCACAGACCCAACTGAAACTTCCGTTTCATTTTGTTATTGAAATAAAAAAATTATTTTTGCCTTAATCAAACTGGCAATAACGGAATGGACTGAAAGTTTCAGTCAGGCCCTTCTTATTCGTTCACTAAATAAAAATTAACTATATTAATTCTCAAAGGCTATTGAAGACTTCCTTCAATTCTTGAAAACGTGGGAAGAGGAAGCAGCAAAAAAAGATGTTGAATTTATTGCATCTCAAAATGCGTGCGGGTTCAAAGTCTCACTAAGAGCGGCTTTGGAAATATGTGATTATTTGACAGGAAAATGCGATTTTATTTATCTTATGACATCTAGACTGAACCGAGACAAATTAGAGGTGCGTATAAGAAATAATTTCTTGCAATGACGATGAAATATATGAATAGAATTTAAATATAATATTCAACAGATGAAGTTCATATATTTCTGTAATTTCCTCCCAGCGCTTTTTCGGCCTCATGAGAGACTGCTGTGGATCAAATGATCACCCAGACTGTATACTATTTATACAAATGTATAGGTTGGTTTCAACGTACTCTTTCGTTAAACCTCCCAAAGGGTGCAACATAACCGGCGGAGAAATTGTCGAGGTTCTACTGAACATAAAAGACATTACAGACGCAGACGAAAGAAAACTTGTATGGAATGATAAAATTGATTCTATTTTAGACAAAGCCAAAAACACGGAGGTTCTGAGCGATGCTGCGATTCTCTGGGAGAAGTAGAACTATTTTAAATGTTCTACATCGGATTATGTTCTCTCGTATGTAGCAGGCTTTGTCGCAAGAAGAGCTTCTAGATTCACTAAATTTTCTGTGAATGGTAAGCCTACTCCTTGCACCGAATGTTTAACAGCATTATGCATAGACGAAGGAGAAGGAAAAGTGCCAAAGAGACACAACTTGATTTATTTGAAGACAACGGGATATTTAATTCACCCTTCAATACAATTATACAACTAAAGGATGAGAAAGAGAATATAAATGTACCAAAGAAAAGGAAGGTCACCGTCAATGAAAGTGAAGATTGTAAGCCTACAAGAATCCCTCTAAGTCAAATCGCTGAAAACCATTAAATAATACGTCAAATATGTTTCCTTTGAAAACAAAATGTGCATTTCAATTGAAAACTGTACTTCAACTATTTAATTGTTTAAAAAAATTTTTTTATGAATTATAATATAGTTTGAGAGGATGTTTTATTCCAACGAACGGAGTACAAAGTATTTTATGTATATTGTTCTTAAAAGATATATAAAAATACATTTATATTTTACATTGAAGTTTATTACATGTGTACATCAGTATAGATTAATACGTTCTACTGCATAATATAAAGATAACGTTGTATGTTATGCGTCGAAACACATAGTTTGTTTCATAATAAAATTCATTGTTTCTTCACGTATAATTTATTGATTTCTTTAGGAATATCCCTCATGATTAATATTGTGAAGATTTAACATTTCTACAATTATATGCACTTCCTTAGATGCTTAAATCATACAATATTTGATTCTATTAACACATTACTGAAGAGTGAGATTACTCTACTTAATTAAATTACACGTTTATACAAATTTTGATAAATTTTACAGATTTTTCTTATCAAGCTTGAGAGCAAATTATTCTAGGACTTGTAAGAGTTGTTACAAATTTAACTTCTCAAACATATGTCCATTACGTCAACAGCTTTCAAAAGTTAAGTTAATGCTTTTACACTTCTAATTTGCTTACCCTGATAAAATGAATTTATTTTGTCATCAACATACACTTTTAACTGCAGGTTCGGAAACACAACAATTCTTTTTCTAACGCTGCAATCAACTTCTACTTTTTGAAACCCAAAAAATTTCTTATCACCTTTCACGAAACCCCATTGTGATGAGGGTAATTCTATTTTATGCACACTTTTTTGGAAACTATTAAACATCTGCTCCTTTCTACATTTCATGTTGCCAATGTTATACTCCCTAAGCTTCACATCCGTACCTGCAAGTTAAATATAATTTTGCATTACTTTTCACACTTCATTCAGTTACTGTTATGTTATTCTAAAATTGTACTTTTGAGACTTCTTTTTAACAAACCAAAAAAGCGACGAGAGATATTTAAAATTTAAAAACAAATAATTTTTTGAACACTCGATCGCTTCTTATGCAGATTATTTTAACACTTCTATGCACTAATTTCATACATCTTATACTTACTCCTATTTCTCCTACTTATCCTTCCACCTTGCACACTTTTTCCACTATTAACATTCATTTTTTTAAGTTTTTATTTACTGTTTAATTTATTTCAGTATGTCGCGAGGTTTCTAACCTACATCTGTCAAATAAACCAGTGTAATACACATTATGGCCTACAAAGGCGCTAAAAATCAGAGTCGCAACATTCATTCCACTTCGCGACTGCACGATCTATTCCGGAAAAGTCCGACACCCTACCGGAAGAAAATGTCAGAATATTGACTCAAGATTCTCAGACTCTGAGAAGTTTCTGAGAAGATTTTACGCAGGCATTCAGGTAACGTTTTTAAATATCCAGGTGGCACGTTTAAATGGTCTGAAGGCTTGTAAATGTGCTTTTAGAAATTCAAATAGGAATTTGATCATAAATAACAAACAGAGAGGCTATCTAAAAAGAGTAACCGCGTCTCGGTGAGGATCCTTTGTTAAGCTTTCAGATTAAAATTTAGAGAT
>JAUMHM010084300.1:0-12523 GCA_032362435.1 Melikaiella ostensackeni | reverse complement strand
ATATATGTATATATTTGTGGATATATATATTTCTTTTTGTATTTTCCACAATTTATTCTCTTATTATTTCCTGAGACACAAAGTTATTTTTATATGAGTGTAAAATCCTCTCTTTAGTGAGATTTCATGGCTTTCAATTTTCTTTGAGGGGAAATTCTTCTCTTTCTTTATTTCAATACATCATTTATATTTCATCGAAGAAACGTTGATACAGTCCAAATTCATTTATCAAGTCCTTTAACGGTATGCACTCTAAAAGAGTGGCATACTCGGTTTTGTGAGTATAACTCCCTAGGTTGTTTGTCTCTTCTGCTCTAGAAATGTTAGGAGAATCCTGAGTTAAGTCACAAAAATCTAATCTTGGACTTAGAATTTTTCCCACTGTCTTATACCGAAAAATACTCACAAATGTTACACTGAGTCGCGCCCCATAATCCTCGGATAACGAAAGAGATAGCTGACGTTTGCCGCCCTCGTAATCGGCTTCGAGAGTGCGAGGAGTAGTACTTCACCTACGTCACTGACAGACTTCAGAACGGCACAGTATCTATTCATCAGCCAATTGAGCGCAACAAGCTTGTTATATTTAGAGATCCATCGACTGTTAAGAGCAGTCGTAAAGCAAAGTGCCAATTCAAACCACTGAAGACTACAAACGATTTGTTGGGGGGATTATACGTAGCAATTAGCAATATACGCCCTGCAAACCTGGATGACTTCTTTAGCAACGAGAGTTATGAATTCCCCCCAGCATTTACTAGTCCTGACGGGAACATGAGATCCACTGCCAAATCAAAGAATGCTCTACAGTTACTCGATTGGACATAGTATGGGATTTGTACGTATAATTCCATAAACGGTCGATCTCGAATAATTAAAATTATTAATCGCATTGCTAATACGAAATTTTACTGCTTACAGGTACCTGAAAAACAGCCTAAAGGTACTGACCAGGGTGAATCGAGGAATCGGTCTTAAGCTTCGTGTTGAGCTTGACACTAAAATGCCTGGAAGTTGGATTAGTTTTCTGAGAAACTCTGAGAATGAAACTGATCTCTACAGGCTTTTAGCTGACAGCATCATCAAGTACACACCTAAGAATTCAGCCTCATTCGTGTCAACTGCAAAGGACTCCATGACGTCCAACCAGGACTCAAAGTTAGCAGCGACTCCTTAGAAAGACGGTCAAGGGGTTAAAATTGCGAATTTCTACTTTGACAAGAATTTCTGCCTCACCTAAGGCTCAAAATATCCTTTAAAACTACCCTCTGTTCTTCTAGAATAAAAAAAGGGCTTGTCACATTCTGGATATTCTGGACGATACTCTTTAACAGGGTGGCCCAAAAAATCACATTTTATAATTTTCAATCGACTGGTTCACCAAATCGTTCTCACAGGCAAAAATGTATATTCTTTCGTTTTCAAAAAAACTTATTGTTATAGGGTGGCGAGCGACCGGGAAACCGGCAAAAGTTAGGGAATTTGAAAAATCTGTAAAAGTCATGTAATTTCGGTAGACGTCAGGAAAAATGAAAAAATATTAGAAGACTGTCAAAACTGGAATGAAGTTCCAGTGAAACAAAGTCATTTTTTTGCATCGAATTCATATCTTTGTTATAATTGGGTTTAATAAAAGGTTAAGGCTACTTAACGACGATATGAACTTGATGCGAAAAAAGTACTTAGTTTCATGAATTTCATACCGATGAAAAGGTACTTCGCATAGTCGTATAAGATAGAAAGAGACAAAAATAGTTAGGGAATTTCATCTTTTGGTTAAGGCAATGTCAAGAAAAAGTCAGGGAATTTTGAAATCCGTTTTCCTTCGCCACCCTGTTTTAGTACTCGCTTAAAGAATCTTTTGGTGAAAAAGTCGCATAAAATTGCAATATCTGAATGCTCGTTGCGAGCCTTAGATATGCTTGTTTCATTTGAAATTTTTCAGACTGTAGACTGTAGCATAACCTGTAAACTCGATTGTAACTGGTACGGATCCAAACTTTAAACGTTCACTGAAGCTTTTTTCATGTTCCAATTATCTACTGAGGCCCCGAACTTGGTATCAGTAAAGTTTCAAAAAGGAAAAGAGGTATCAAGTTTATGAACCTGTGCACAAAGTGCGTCATTTGTAAATAGCTTATTTGGATAAATCACTGACTGAATAGCACAGTAATCAGACTATTAACTAAAGCTTCTGTCAGGTTTGAGCCTCTGAGCAAATACTAAGAATAGGTAGTGTCTATGAGTCCGGACAGTCCGTACGTTTACTTCCAGCTATATGGCAGGGTTAAACATACGGACAGTCCGTACGTTTATGCACGTTTATACCAAAGCCAAGTCTAAACGTACGGATCTATCAAGGGGAAGGGTAGCTGGAAAGGGGCAGTGGGCGTGGTTTGTGTCCGGACGTATAGACATATTAAGGTAGTGTCTATACGTCCGGACACAAGTCAAGCCCCCTACCCCTTTCCAACTTCCCCTTCCCCTTGCCAAGTCCGTACGTTTAGACTCGATCTTGGTATAGACGTGCATAAATGTACGGACTGTCTAGTCTTTTAGCCCGGACGTGTAATCAAAGCTAACGTACGGACAGTCCGTACTTTTAACCCAACCGAGCTAAACGTACGGACAGTCCGTCACTTCAGAGTTCGCCCTAAAAATCGTTTCCTTTGAAATTCAAAAATACGTATACATTTCTTGCCTGCAAGGACAATTCGGTGAAACAGGTGGTTAAAAATGTAATTTTTTTAGCAATTCTGGGACATTCTAAGGAAGGTATATTCAAAATTCGAAGGCAATTTTTTTTGACAACTCCACCTCATTCAAAATTTTAACCCCTTGACCGTCTTTCTAAGGAGGCGCTGCTAACTTTGAGTCTTTCAATAAGTTGTACTACTTCGATATTCTGGAAAATATATGAACAATTTCATAGAACCACGATGTTTAGAGAGCCTTGAATGAGCCTGAAATACAAATTCGAAATTTCAAACCCTTAATCGTTCTTTTAAGATGACGCTGCTGAGCTTGAATCTTTAAATAAATTGTGCTACCTTAATGTTATAAAAAATGCATCAACAATTTTATAGAACTACTATACTTAGAAAACCTCAAATTAGCCTGAAAATATGGTGCAAAAGAGAATTTGTTTAATCAATTTTTCAATTAATCATCAGAAAATTATACATGTTTCAAAAAAATCCTTGCACCACAATGGGTATTTGATTTTTGAAGAATTTTGTATACTATAAATCCATTTTCGATAAAAATGTTGGTTAATCTAGTTCTGTACTGCTTCCCTCAATTTAATTATTTTTCGTTTATTCACAATATTTTTGAAGAATTATTGCTCACCTACTCAACACTACATATCTATGCCTTCTTTCATTCATAAGGATAATTCATTTTTGTACTACTAATATATTTCTAACATTATTTTTATAATAATCAGTTGATTTTTTCCTTCATTCAATATTGAACTAAGTCGCCCAAAAGCACCTTTCAAAGCTCTACGCGTCTGTAGCTATGGACTCCCTATTTACTTCACGAAAGCGACCACCATCCAAGGTCTGTCGAGCTGAGCAGTGAGAAGTGGTGGTGGACGTGTAAAGCGTGGCTTTCAAGCCAATCACCCCTTGCTGGACAGGCCTGCCCTTAATGTTGAATTTTCTCCAAAAAAACTTATAAAGTCTTAGCTACACAAATAAGTTCATCATGTCTAAAATAAGGAATACACAAAGAAGGTTTAGCCTTCATGGCCCGCGAAGTTTTGATCTTATCAGGAATCTAAATATAAATAGCATTACGACGTTTTTCGATATTTCTGATATCTGTTAGAGCAAAAGTTTGCATACGGTGAGCGGTAATTGAGGCACGGAGAGTCATTAATTTGAGAGTAAGATTTTCTAAAGTTAGTGAAACCGTTGAAGAGTCAAGCCATGTCATTCTGCATTTGCAGTAATTTTTGCATCATTATATATGTCCTTACGACATATCTGACAAACGTACCGACCAATATATTTTTCGAATTTATTATCCCACTTGTCAGTCACAAAAAACAATTTGAGTCGAATACATTTATGACCTTTTTTCGAACGGACTACAGCATTCGTTTGGTCGAACCATATTTATAAAAATAATTAAATATTAGAATGCTTTCTTGTCAAATATACCGTGTCACAACTCAGAACGGACTGACAATAAAGCTTTCGGAGTCTGTCGAATTCCGAAAAATCAAGAGCATGCAATTTCGAACGTGCACATTGCAAGTCACCGCGGTAGCCAGTAGTGCAGTGCGCCGTGCGACAAACAAGCGCAGCGAGTGACGAAAAATTGGATATCTCCGGAATGGAGGAAAAGTACAAAATTCTCTGTACAGATGACATGGTTTGACTCAGAACCGAAATGCTTACATGATCCAAGACGATCTGCGGATCCCACATCGCATCATATTCAGGCTAAGTAGGCCTTTTTGAAATTCTCCAGACAAAAGTTCCGTAACTCGTGGAACATTCGACTCATACATATCGATATTATTCTAAAAACAAAATGTGCACCACTTCTTCAAACAAGAATCATACTGCTCAATTTGAGAGTTCGATAGAGAAGACGTCATAATTGTATAATACTCTTGCTCTGGAACATTTCTCCTCTTGAGTGCTTCTCGGATAGCACCCCCGCAACGAGGGTAGTCTCCTTCCTAAAAGAATAAAATGTCGTCTGAGTGATTAACAGAAGCGCAACCTCTCTCTGAGGCTGGTCATTACAGGTTTCATTAGCTTAATAAAGGGCTGTACATGGACCAAAAGGGACACAAGCATAATGATACGAATTTCAATCAAATTTATATTTTAGAACTATTCTATATGATTTAGCAACTCAAAGTGTATGGTATGCATCCTATAAATCAATTGACGCCATGAAGTAACCGTGACTTAATAGGTGTCTTACCCTTCTACCATCTTCTAATTTAAAATATTACGTTTGAATAATGGTACTGAGTATGCGCAAGTTCAGAATTAATTTATCCTAGTCATCTGACTTACCGTATTTACACGCTCATAAGCCGCACCTTTTTTCGGATTTTTAGAGCTTGAAAATTGGGATGCGGCTTATAATCGTGTGCAAACGTACAAACGTTTTTTCACTATTTCGAGCTTCTAAGATCGGGGTGCGGCTCATATGCTTGTACATACGGTAGTAATAATAAAAATTTTAGATAATAATTGCTGAGGATCAGGTTTTACACTTCTCCATCGCACCTTTTCTTGAGCCTCAAAAACATTTATTTCATCCCGGACCTTCAGTCTTTCTTGCTTTGACTAAAATTGTTTCGACAGAGGAGATGATTGTGCCTCTTTCTCTGTCAAAGGAATTCTATAACCCGAAACCCAACCAAGGATAGTCACATCAGATGTAAACTGTTCCCAACTTTTTTTCAAATGAAGCTAAACGTCCCGCTAATAAACCTACGTCTAGCTGCTTTTCCTTGTATTGCCTTGCTCGATTTGATCCTGCTTCCGATTGACTGGTTTCCCCCGAAAGGCTGGCCTCTGACATAGGCCGTAGTTATATCTCCGCTGCCCGTCGCCCATGGCGTAAAACTTCCATCTGTACTGGTTTCGTCGGGGCTTTTCCCAGAAGTTTTTTTAATCTTCCTTCTTTGCAGGCACTGTCTTAGGAGTCGGCTTCAATTTCTTTGCAGAGGGCTAGAACACTTTAGCAGCTTTCAACTGCTATGATAAATTTTTATCAAAAAGCTAATGATAAATTAGTGAATCTTTTAGTGTATCTCTGACCGTAGCCCCGATGTTCATAAAAATTGAACACTGGTGAATCCAAGTTTTATCGTGTTGAAGGTCAACCAGAATTCTCATTACACAAATGAGTGATTCCAAAAACACGTTCTTCTCTGGTGTACTAGACTTCAAAACAAGTTCTATAGTTCTCATAGTCCCAGCAGTAGCTGCGAAACCTTCTTCTGCTTTTTAAATATCCTCTCATCCTTTTTTTCGAATAGTATTGTCCACCGCAGTCATCACTTCTAAGTTTAATGTAGGAGGATTCATCCTCAAACACTTTAAAGAAATAGAGAAATCCTTTAAAGGCTTCTTCCTCTCCTCAATTGGAAGTCCTTCAAACAAAATATCATCTCATATCTCCGCTAAAAAATCCTATATAGGAGAAACTAAATCTAAGATCAGGAAGCAGTTGTTCACCAAATATCTGCAAATACTTTTTATGAATACTTATTAATAACAAACCAGGAGCGACTTTCTCAGTGTCGCCTTTTTGAGCATCATCTTTCTGCGCATCTTTAACTCCGGAACGAGAACTAACCTCAGTTGACTTTTCCCGGCAAGAACGATCTATTCCTCTACAAAATCTGCATTCAAATCAGGACTTCTCGATGGATAATCGTCAACACAGTAAGACTGAACATAAACTGGAAAGTAACTGTCTCGTGAACTTCGACCATCGTCATACTCGTTATATCTTTCATAACAACGTCGTCTAACGGAACGACATCTGGAGCGCCTTAAAGATCTGTTTCGTTGAGAATGAAATGAAGAGCGCCTTCGAGAATGACTTCGGTTTCGGAAGCGACGATCCGACTCTCGAGACAGTGATCTCAAAGCAAGGCGTCGACGACCACCTGGCAACGAAACACGACAATAATTCTCAATTATGCAGAAACTTGTAATACATTAAATATTATGTATTCATACGCAAGTTAGTTAAACCAAAATGCGACACAAATTGAGAACACCAAAAGCAGTTTATAGGATTTTTATAAGCTTTGAAGGCATACGTTGAACGTTCTTCATACATTCTCTCAAAATGACTAACCCATCTCAGTATATCTCTTTCACACTTGACAATCAACGTTTCTTCTACATCACATTCTTCGAGAACTCACTTAGTACTGACTTTGTTAATTAGCAATTCACCGCATATATTCAGGAGAAATGATATGGAACCGCGTTCACTTTGCTTCTATTCCTTTTTTGATACGTCCAGGTTTCACTACCATGCAACACAGTGGATGCAAGCACAAAATTACATATCGCAATTTTAGCTCTCTTCGTTACACCTTTACTTCTATTAATGACTCGTATACTGCTGATGATCTCTCTCTCCTCGTTTAAACGCATAGATATCTCTGCATCTATTTTCCGTCAGCAGCAAATAAACTTCCAAGATACACGAAATGATCAACTTGTTTTTTCATTCACCTCAACTTTTGGCGTTGCAGTTCCTATTCAGAAAGTCAAAGTACCGGATCCTCATCATCCTGGTACCAGAGATCTCTGAAAAAATGCGTGAGTAACAGCGTAAAGGGTTCATTTGGGTTCAGAAGCCTTAGTGTCTAGTCGATCGGAATGAGTCCGCTGAATCAAGGGTAATTCCGATCTCCAATCCTCCATCCTATCCAATATGTACACCTATACGGCTACCTACCCTTATGTTCCTATGTGGGGTTGAGTTTAGGGGTGATAGCTCATTGGTAGTATCATTGGTACCGTAGACTTTGCACTATTATTGAATTGGTAGGACTTGTATCATTTTTGAATTGATATTGAATTGATATTGGACTTGTGATTTAGAGTAGATATGTGATAATCAATACTGCGATTTCTACTTTATCGATTGTGCAAATGCTCCGTGATTAAACTTACATCTACATTCGCTGATTAGCTTCGCGAAATTTCTATTATCGAAATTGTCGTTTTGAGTCATAGATAGCTAAGACGTTAGAATGCACCAGTATTAAAATTCGATGATAACTCCCACGAATTCTCTGAGATGAAAATTGTCGTTCTTACGCAGAAAGCAAAGGTGTCAGAATAAACCTATATTAAAGTTCGTTAGTTAGTTTCGCGAAATCCATGCGTCATTGAAATGGTAGTCCTCACGAATAGATAGCTGAGACGTCATTATACTTATAATAAAATTCATTGACACGCTTCGCGAGTACTGTGTAATCGAAATCGTCGTTCTTACGCGGCTAGCTAGGATTCTAAAACGTACTCATCATATATTCGTTGAATAATTTCGCGATTTTACTCTAGCGGAATGATACTTGAAAGATTAGTAAAGACGTTCAGGAGACGATCGTTTAAGTAGTATCGTAGTTTACGGAAAGTAAATATATTGAGGATACCGATCCAATTATGAATATTTGCGAAATAGATTGAAAACAGTGTTCCAATCAGTTAGGGAGCCTTATTTGTTATTTCTCAGAATAGAAGAAAAGGATTAATGCTCAGGAAGGACCGGGATTCTTCACCCAAGAGAAGACTGATGAACAAACGATAGTCTGACACTAATTTCCAGTGCTCATATAATAAGCGAGTAGATGTGCGAATGGCATTATATTAGGAAAATTATCCATGCTATGATCATTCGTACCTCTGCACTCAATGTCAACCGAATTATTCATGTTTCTGAGTATGATGATTCTTTTACCAGGATCGCAAGTACCTAGAATATAATTTAACGAATTGCAGCAGGTATCTTTTATATCACGACTGTCACCATCAAATGGAGTATAGCATGCTATAATAAATAGCCTTCTGATTCCTACTTTCATTCTAACCCATATAGTAATCAAAAAGATACACATTCATACTTTTTGACGTAATGTTTTGTTCTTTCATTCATAAGCAGACCAACTTCTTTGCTACGAAGTGATTCATTATCTATTCCTGACCATAGTTCGAGTCAATTTTGAAGCTTTCTCATCTCACATCAATTCTTTTTCGTTTCAGGTACACATGAAATATCAAGCTCTCTTACGCGCATTGTATCTTGCAATTTCCTTTCCTTAACCTTCATGCATTCGCGCCAACTTGAGTCATACCGGCGCTCGCGCGGACTATCAGTGGACCGCTCGCATTTTTTCATGATTATCATGCTGTTTTCTGTACTTTTTGTGAATGATTCACTGCCATTAAAGCAAAGGAACTCTAATAAAACTCGGCAAACACCCCAAACATGGCATACATTTCCAAAATTTCAAATAACTTTTCTGTAATTTCCAAAAATTATAAATTTCCCTAACTTTTCATAAATTTTCCAGAAATTTCCAAAAATTTTTATACATTTCTAGAAATTTTGAATCACCATTACCTTTTGACATTCTCATCTCAATGAGAAGGTATTGGTGTCATGAGAAAATTGACTTTCGCGAATTTCATAAAATCTTGACGCTTTATCTCAATGATTGAGAATTGATTTTTCTTCGGTGTCGGTCTGTCGTCGTTGTTATCGTTCGTGAGCACGATAACTTCTGGTGAAATTATCTGATTATATTGCTCTTTGGCACTTTTTTTAAGGCCTGAAAATAGAAGACGAGTTCCTAAACCAGCCATTTTCAAACAAAGATTCCGTTTTTATTCATCTAAGACGATATTTAGAAAATAAAAAATTCCGTTTTACAACAAAACTATATGAAATACGAAAAAAATGTTAGGGAGCAAAATTAATCCACGAAAAGATATACAAAATTCCTTAAAAGCATTTTTCTGATAAGACCCGCAGTTTTTGTTTTAATTGTGAAAAATGTTATTAATAATAAAAAACTCCATTCTCCGGCCAAAATATGCAAGATAATCACGATAAAATTTTATTAATCAAAATTGTTTACCTCAAATATATTTATAAATTTTTTGCAATCATTTTTTGGTAGGGCGCATAATTTTTGTTCTAATCGTAAAAAAGATGTTGTTTGAAAGAAGAAAATACCACTTTCCACCAAAACTATGTGAGATGCAACAAAATATTAAGTAACTAAATTGTTTATCCTAAAAAGATCTACAAATTGTCTTCACACTATTTCTTGACAAGACGCATAGTTTCTACTTTAATCGCGACAGGTATTGTTAAGGGAGAGAATAGAAAATAACCAAACTACAGTTTGGTATTCAGTGGTTTTCAGTGGTTTGATAATGGTCTTGAAAACTTTTATTTTTTGTAAGCATTCTCTTCTTATATGAATTCGTAAGGTCAAGTATTTGTATAGGTGATTGCCAAAAAGTCGACTATTTTAAGTTTTAGCCATTTTTCAGATTTGCTTTGGTTATTAGATCTTCTTGTAAAGCATCCCAATAAGGTACTCATATTAAAGAACAATTCAGTGGAGTTTCAAAATTTTTGACGGCTTTGTTTAGAAATTGAGAATAAAAAAGTACCCAAAATGTCTGGTAATGCACCCTTCCCAAACCACAAAATAACAACAAGAATAACTGTCAGAATAATTTGGTGTTCGGATATATTCATCTATAGTGAAAATGAAAGAACACGTTTTTCACAGCTTGATAAAAAAAATTTTCGTTGATTTGTTACAATCATTTGAAGCGTACCTCCAAAATCTGAGAAATTGACAGATTTTTTTTTCATGATGCGAACGATTTGCGAACGATCTCAAATATTTAGGATTTACTTTTTCATGCGGCGTGAGATTTCTTGTTCTTTCATTTAAAAGAAGAATGAAAAATTAAATAAGTGACAAAATGGCGGCTGTTTTTCTGAAATTCTTGAAAGCAGATTTTCTCAAAAACCTCCCTCTCTAAAATTCTTCTTCTTTTTCGAGATATAGATGGAAGAATGTACTAAAAATTTTTCGAGTTTCGTCCTCGGTAAGCCATTGCTTCACATAGAAGACAATTATTGTTGAAAAATCGAATTTTCGTAATTTTCTTTGAAACAACGGAAGGTACGAAAAATGATGCCTTCATTATATAAACGGAAATTGAAGAAAAATCTGGAAGGAGTGAAAAAGGCAGGGCATTCTAGAAAATCTTCTTCATTTTTTAATCGATTCTTGAAAACATGAAAGCAAGATTTTTAGGAAAAAACCTATCTTTTTTAACTTCTTCCAATATTTTTGAAGAGTTACTGCTACTATAGAAAAGGCATCCTACCAGTTTCACGCGGGCTGTCATTTTTTTTTCGCAATCGAGACTTAGTAAAACTTGGAAGAAACATAATTTCTTGACAGTGATATTTCTGAGTATTTTTATGGTCATATTCGTCATCAGTGCATTAGAATAAATTGATTTAAGAGGTTTTGAAAAATATAAAAATTTACGAGCTCATTTTTGAAGAACTCGCTATCTCCACCAAAGTCGTGAGTTTGTTTATTTTCAAAATAGCTTAACCGGAGTCCTGTTTATCTCTACGGTAAATTTTAGTGTACTAGAAAAATAAATAAATGAATGACAAACTCAATTGGAAATATGCAAGAAAATCACTTACCACATTTTAACGTGATTTCATGTTATTCTTATATATTTATATATAATAACCAATTTCTCACTCGATTATATTAATTAACGTTTTCGTTAAAAATACTACATTCTGCGTAGAAATCGCGTCAAAATAAATTTAATTCATTAAAAAATAATTCTCATTCGAAAATAAACGTATATATAGTTCTATTGCATACTTAATTTTATCGGAAAGATGCACAGAATTCCGATGCAGCAATTTTTGAAGTGAACAAACTCACGATTTCGTAAGAGATTGGAAAATACCTATCATCGACAATATTTACAATATTCATCAGGGTTATTCAAATCAATCAAATATGTATACAGAATATAAATGAAGTGACTCTATGTAGAATTTGACCTGAAATCATGAGAGAAGAAAATTTAAATTTGATCTTACTCTTTCGTGCATACTTATCTAGTTTTTAGGTCTTTCTGAATTAAATTTTTCAAGTACATATATCAATACTGCCGTGCAGAGCGAACAAACCTTTAACTACATGTAGAGTCGGAGTTAGATACTCATTTAGGCGAAAATATGTTTCTCATGAATCAAACAAGAAAATAGTGGTTTTTTCTTTCCTGTATTGCTAGCTACAAGTCTTTTATTCCATATGATTAGAAGTTTGTGCGATACTGAATATATCAATATCTCAAATTTCATTGAAAAATGTAATTACCGGATTTCTTGTTTTGCGCGACAGAATAATTTTTAGTGGAATGTCACTAATCCTCAGTCAAATTGACAAATTGAATGAGTAACAAAAATTTGGGTTCATGTATTTAACATAAATTATTTTTCACTAAGGTTTCAGTAAATTTTCTTCTGAGCTATGATTTCAATTGAAATATTTTGGTACCCCACAGAAGTTTTTCTTAGAAAAATGTTTCTTCATGAATATAGAAGCTTTGTGTCGAAAATAAGTCGAGTTATGTCGGCGATATAATCTATCGAATTTACGTGAAATCCTTTCATTAAATATTATTTTATGTCGTATAGCATTGTTGTACATGATGTTATCTCTATATTTATCCCTTTTTCAACAGTTTTTAAAGAAATAAGCAAATTTTTCAATATGGGAAATAGTTATTCACGTGTAATGAAGGGAATTTAGTATATACAGGGTTTGTCCTGAAAGTAATAGGACTGAGTCGATTTAAAAAAATTTATTGAGTCAATCGTTACAATTCTTTAAAAACTTTCAAAATAGGCTCCTTCTGCGTCGATGCAGCGCTGCCAGCGCGATTTCCAA
>JAUMHM010084299.1:0-12523 GCA_032362435.1 Melikaiella ostensackeni | reverse complement strand
GAAATGTTTAAAGTACCACCATGAATTTTTTCAGATTTTTCATATTATTTTTTCAATAAAAAACTATGCTCCAAAGTCCACTGTCGTTAAAAGCTGTCAAATCTCCTTACTTTTTGTCAGATTTTCAGCTTTGTAAGCTATAAAAATTTTTTTGGCATATTGCTTTTTGGCTCATTAACGTACAACATTTTAACCTTTCAAATGATCCTTCATTCATTGAGCTACCATTTTTTCTTCATTTACTTTTTGAACGTCAAAGCCAGAGGACTCGAATTTTCTCGCCGATAGTATTAATTGAGCATCGTTTCGTAGAGCTATAATACCATTTCGAAGTGTATTATTTTTTAACCCTGCTTGAAAGCTTGCAGGTAATACTTTCTTGGCGCCACTTAATTTAATTAAGCAGCATTGATTCTTATAATCGCATTCACTGAAATTTAAATTCGCACTTTGATTACTTTGGTTTTTAACAGACGCTATATATTCAGCATACACATGGGCGGAGTTTTCTTCTACCACGTTCTTCAAGTTATGACACTTGCTTGAATGTGTGTTGGCCTCAACAAGAATGTCAGAATCATGAGCATGCATCGTCTCGTTGTTCAAATCGTGCACATGTTCTTTAAGAGAGTCTTTCTTGTAAGTTACAGTCGAAAGTTGAAAACATGTTTGTTCTTGCATTTCTCTGACCATATGGAGGATGCTTTGGGATGGAATCATTACCAAAATTATTCAGGTATGTTTGGTTGACATACCAGTTGTGTAGATTTTGATAAATATAAGTAAATTGAGGTCTACGATTAGCAACTTCGTGCCAGCACTCAATCATCAGACTATATACCATCGCAGGACAATCTTCAGGGCACGGCAGTAACTGACGCGAGCGTATTATGTCAATTACTTCTTGGTTATTGTAACCATAATACGGCTGCAAAACAAAAATAGTAGCTGTAAGAAAACCAAAATTAGAGAAAACCCCGGTAAAAAAGCTTGCATTAAAAGGTATTAAAATCTTTCGATCCCTAAGAATGCCTTTTCTGTCCTCCGTTTTTTAATCCTCATTAGGCAGTGAAAATGTTAAGATTCCAATCCCTTTCAAAGTCGATCGGAGCTACCAAACGTAACCTCAAATAAATTAAAAACACAATTTTCATTTCACGCATTAGAATGCGCTTCAAAAGCATGAAATTTGCAAAATCTAGTACGATTGTACGCAACAATACATCTCTTTCGCGTAAAATATTCAATTTATTCAAATATTATCAATTACAAAAATATAAAATCATAATAAAAAAATCAAAATTTTTTTTCCACCGCAGCTGTCTGTGTGGAAATCAATCCTGACCATGTAAGATGAGCAGTACTGTGTTTTAAAAAGCTTTCTACCTCATTATTATTCGAAAAACAGTAAATAAAAGTAGCAAAATGTGCTAAATGAAAAGGGATTAAAAGTTTTCTATTTCACGGTTGCTTTGTGGTATCCAAAAGTATTCAGAAAGATATTGTCACCGCTGGGTACAGAAAAGGATTCAATTTAAGAGATAACCTTTAATGCTATAGAAATTCGAACGCGAGGACGAAAAGGGGATCCAAAAGAATCCATTATTTTATAAGCCTTCTTACCGGCAAAGTTTCAAATATGAATAATAGGATTTTCGCTCTATTTATAAATTGAATACCGTCCAACTTACGAGTTTACGAAATATCATCAAATAAATTTTCAAATATCAGGTCACTTGGGAAATTTTTTTTATCGTATTCTGAAAATTTTTACCCCAGAGAAAATATAAAAAGCAATTCATAAATGAATTCATTTTACTACCTACCTGTAAACCGTAACTATATATCTCCCACAATACGATTCCAAAACTCCACACATCAGATTCTGTTGTGAATTTTCCATAAAGTATCGATTCTGGTGGCATCCACCGAACTGGAAGCAAGCTCTTAGACTGTACTCTATAGTAATCACTGCTGTATACGTCTCGTGACAAACCAAAATCGGAAATTTTTACTGTTAAATTGTCGCCGACTAAGGAGTTTCTAGCTGCTAGATCACGATGGACGTAATGATGGCTAGTAAGATATTCCATGCCTGAAAAGTAATCAAATGTTCAAAATACTTATAAATCAACTGTCGTGAAATTCTTCTCAAAATGCCTTAAAATTCTTTAAATTTTGTAACATCTCGTTACACTGTTTTTCGACGAAACAAAACTTCCTTATTTTCATTATCATTATCGCTATCAGAAACAAAAGTCTTCTTCTACTTTCCTTTTGCTACGTTTTGAAATAGTAGAAAGGAAATAAAAGAAAACTATTACAGATATTTCAAAAGTTGCGAAACAAAACTAAAAAAGGAATTTAAAACATTTTTGGGTCCTCAGATTCGTTTTGCAGAAACAAATTGAGTGGAAATTAGATTCTGTGGTTCGAAAAGATCTATTACTTGAATTTATTAATCGATTATAAAAATGGAGGGATTTCTGTGTTTATCAACTTGAACATAAATGATTGAAATTTTATTTTAAATCGAAAGCAAAAGAACTTTTCGAAATTCAGCTTTGAAAATAAAAAGCTTCAATTTTTATAAAAAATTTAACATCAGCTAAGAAGTACGATTTGTAGAACATTTTGATCCAAAAAATGTTCATTCTCATCACTATTATGGAAAAGGATCAGAGAATTTTTTTTTATTAAAACATCCTAAACATGCTCTGAAAAAAGCGTCCATTGATTTGGTAGTTGTTCACAATTTTAAAAAACTTTGAAATTTTTTTTTTCGACATATCTTTTTAAAGAATCAACAAAACCACTTATTTTTCGGGTCATTGAACACAGAATTTTGAAATATTTTATGCTATAATAAGGAACAAATTTGATAATAAGGGATCATTCACAAAATACGAAATACTCGGAGGAGGGGGGAGGGGTCAGGAAAATATCATGGTTTTTCACGTGGGAGGCCGGGGGGTCAAAGCCAGTTATCACGTGGTGCAGACTTTCTTTCAGGACGTAACGTTCTTTCAATGTTACGTTTTTTTAAACAGATAAAATGAAGTTGACATAAGATTCAATTTATTATCGAATCCTGAACCACCATGGAGGAGAGGGTTTTGTTGATATTTTCTACATAACGCTGATTTGATATATTTTTTTATATCCTTAATATGATACTAAATTTACTTTGCATATCAATAATTATGCATCCTAAATATGTCACTAAATAAATACATTACTGGCAAGAAATATGAGACCATCTATCTTTTCTTAGTTGCATAAGACCCCTTCATTTTAAAACTCGTAATATAGAAGTGTATGGAACACCGAAAATATTTGCCCGGTAAGAAGGTGTGAATCGAAATGAACTAAAATGATTTTGAAAATAATCAAAAACTACATCGTTCTCGATTCAAGACTTACAAATTCGACGATATTTGAAAACGTTTTAATTCGTTTCAATTTACGCCTTCTTCCTGGGCGCACAACACTCACCGGATTTCGGTAAACCCAGCCGCCCTTTCGCATTTTCTCTGAGATCACCGAAAAATATTTGCTCTAAGCTCATTGAATTTCGGTGAACCAAGACATGATCAATGTAAATTTTTTTCCTCAGACAAGCATTGAAGACTATAAAATTCTGCGCTCAATGAATGAAAAATGAAGTGCTTTTGTAAATTCTTTACAGAAATATTGGGGAATGAATCAAAATTACAAAGTTTTTTCTTTAAATTATCAACAACTTACGATTTTCCCCGATAATTTTTCCCTAGATTCAGTTCAAGTCTTAACTCATAAAAAGTGGTCGCAAAAATAAAAAAAATTCTTAAACCCAAAAAGGAGATCTAAAAAAATATATAAATGTGAAAATCAGGTAGATTTCACTTAATATTCTTCAAATATACAGAATAACTATTTTCTACAATTCTTTTATAAATGATTGAAAAAATTTAATTTATACGAATTTTCGGTTTCAAGTCCTTCGATCAGGAAATTTTATGTAACACAAAGTGTGCATGCACCACTGTACCCACCGGTACGCAAAATGAGTATGTTACAAAGTGCGCATGCGCCAATATTATTCGAACAGCGACGCCTGCAATGAGTTATTTTGCACATGGTGGCACAAGGTGTTTGTTGCAAAAAAAAATTACATTTGCCTGTGCCAAGTTGCTTGACACAAAAGAGTCCTTTTCCATGGTTATTCATGCACTTAATCCGAATCTGAAAACTAAAATTTTTCTTCACGTCAGGGTTTTGAGCAAAATGGGATTGAATCTCTCAAAAATGGCATCTCAAATCCATTTCAAAATTCAGACCGTAAAAACCCGACGTGGTAGAGATTTCGAAAAATGCTTGAATTTTCGTCGCTAATGAAATTTTTAGTATATAATAACAGTTAAAAGTTTTTTCACTACTGCCAAAAATCTTTAACACCAATGACTGGTATCTCTCTGCCAGGAACCTGTCCGAAACTTTCGGTCCGTTACGTTACCTTACAGCAAATGGAACGAAACTGTCGTTTCTGTTTTGTTACGTTATTTGCATATGGAAACCAACCCTGAAATGAGTTTCGTTACACTGCTTGTAACGTAACGTAATCCATTGCGACTCATTATGAATTGTATCATAACAAAAATAGAGAATTAAAGTTTATGGTCAACAATAACAAATCCCAAATAAATGGAATATGCTTATGATATAAAAGAACCTACCTAAAACTAAAAACGACTATTTTTATAATTACGGTTGCATGTGCACTTTAACCGAGCTGTTCTAGAAGACAAAACCCATCCTCGTCAGTGATTCCTGTGTTGAAAAAACTATTTACTCTTCACGTATGTCAAACGCATTGCCCTCGAGAAAACTGAATTTAGATAAAAGCTTGCAACACCCAGAACCTTATCTGACCGTCTCGTCGACCTTCGGTTAAAACTGAATCATCCACGTGTGTCAAACACATCTTCCTCGAGGAAGTTTGGTTTCAAATGAACATTTGCTACATCTAGAGATTACCTGACCGTTCCGTCAACCTTCAATCAAAACTAAATAATCCAGGTGTCAGATCCATCTTCCTCAGAAAAACTTGGTTTCAAATGAATAACAACTACTCCCAGAGCATTAATTGACTGTCCCATCGACCTTTAACTAAAACTTGATAATCCAGGTGTGTCTAACCCATCTTCATCAGTGAAGTTTGGTTTCAAATGATTATTTGCTACTCCCAGAGCATTAACTGACCGTCTCGTCGATCTTCAATTACAACTGAATAATCCAAATGTGTCAAACACATCTTCCTCGAGGAAGTTTGGTTTCTAATAATCATTTGCTACTCCTA
Organism: Melikaiella ostensackeni; assembly: GCA_032362435.1. NCBI lineage: Eukaryota > Metazoa > Arthropoda > Insecta > Hymenoptera > Cynipidae > Melikaiella > Melikaiella ostensackeni. The sequence continues at coordinate 7,185 of JAUMHM010084299.1, read as the reverse complement.
GAGCATTAACTAAAAGTCCCATCGACGTTAAATTAAAACTAAACGATCCAGACATGTAAGACCCATGTCTTTTTCTACTCCCAGAGAATTGCCTGGCCATGCTGTCGAACTCCAATTAAAATAAATGATCCAGGTATGTCAAACACATCTTCCTCGAGGAAGCTTGGTTTCAAATGAATAACTGCTTCTCCCAGAGCATCAACTGACCATCCTGTCGAACTTCAAATAAAAGTTAATAATCCAGGTGAGTCTAACCCATCGTCCTCAGAGAAGTTTGGTTTCGAATGATTATTTTCTACTCCCAGAGCATTAACTGACCGTCCTGTCCACCTTAAATTAAAACTTAATGATCCAGATGTTGAAGACCCATCTCCCTCGGGAAAGTTCGGTATCAAATGAATATTTGCTACTCCCGGAGCATTAACTGTTTGACCCGTCAAACTTCAATTAAAACTGAATGATCCCGGTGTGTCAATTCCATCATCCTCGGGGAAGTTTGATTTCAAACTATTATTGTCTACTCCCAGAGCATTAGCTGACCATTCCGTCGAACTTCAATTAAAACTAAATGACCCAGGTGTGTCAAAGAGATCTTCTTCGAGAAAGTTTGGATTCAAATGATTATTTGCTACCCCTAGAGCATTAACTGAACGTCTCATCGACGTTAAATTAAAACTGAATGATCCAGACATGCAAGACCCATCTCACTCGGAGAACTTTGGTTTCAAATGAACATTCGCAACTCACAGAGCATTACCTGACCGTCCCGTAGACCTTCAATTAAAACTGAATGATCCAGGTGTGTCAAACTCATTTTCCTCGAGGAAGTTTCATTTCAAATGAATATTTGTTACTCCCAGAGCATTAACTGACCATCCTGTCGAACTTCAATTTAAACTTAATGATTCAGGAGTGTCAAACACATCTTCCTCAAGGAAGTTTGGTTTCAAATGAACATTTGCCACTCTCAAAGCATTACCAGGCAGTCCCGTCGACCTTCAGTTAAAACTGAATCATCCAGGTGTGTCAGACCCATCTTCCTCGGGGAATTTTGGTTTTAAATGAATATTTGCTGCTCTTCGAGCATTAACTGACCATCCCCTCGACCTCCAGTTAAAACTGAATGAACCTAGTATGTCAAACACATCTTTCTCCAGGAAGTTTAGTATCGAATCAACATTTGCTATTCCTAGAGCACTACCTGGCCGTCCCGTCGACCTTCAGTTAAAACTGGATGATCCAGGTGTGTCCAACCCATCTTCCTTCTTTCCTTTCTTTTTGTTTATACATATTTATATATACATATTTATTATTACATATTCATACATATTTATTTATGCAATTTAGGTGTAATTGAAGTCGCAGTAACTTCATCGGAACTCAGAAATATAGTCTAAAGTATTTTGGTTCTAGAGTTGTAGAAAAACAAGAGTCAACTACGGCTTGAAAGTTGTTAAAGCACTCAATATATTTTAAACACCCAATGCTACAAATTCCAGGCAGTATATAAATTCAAAAGCATTTCACAAGAAATACCCGCGAACGCAGGACTTCCGTGTACAAACTCGCGAGTAATATTACACATTCTCGCCCATCTGACACTGTAATTTTCACACTCCATTGGCATGTGTTTATACACTTTATTCACAATCCTAAGCATGAGATGTAGTTCTGGCGGTGGAATTATTTTCAATATTTTTATGTTACCATCTTCGGAGACAATTATAGGAGTATGCGTACAACATTTGAACGCTTTGCTTAGCAAGATACAAGAGCTAAACAATCATTTGCGAAAAAAGTTCAAAAGTCCGCATACTGCCGTCCTAGTAAAGAACGCTGATATCTACAATTTGCCATAAGAGCTGTTTTCCTGCAATCCTGAATGCGACAATATTCCTCACGGCATGATGTAGATAGCAACTTTCTTCATCAGGACGGTAGCATACTCCTATGATTTTCTAGGAAAACGGTGACACAATATTCGTGACAATATTGACTCAATTGACACATTGAAACTAAATACTGATTTCTTAAAATTCATCGGCGTCTTATTGGACATGCTTAAACAACATGCTGGCATTTATCAATGACTTAACCCGCACTGTAGCGTTGCTCCTTTCCTCGCCACTCTATCGACGAAGCTACCAAGCAAGTAAATAAATTTAATCAATTTGAATCTCAACTCCAAAGTAATTTCATAAATTGAAACAAACTGAGATTCAAACATTCAATTAAATTGCAAATAACTTTTGGCAGTTCGGTAGAAACTTCCTAGCGCCGTTCATGTATTGAATTTAGATTATTTAGCAAAAAAATGTCGAAGAAATTAAAATAAAAAAATTATTGACTCGATAACATCTGACCTTCAAAATAAAACGATATAACAGTGAATTCAAATTGGATGCTGTAATGTAAGTGAATTACAAGATTTTTATATTGATTGAATCATTTATCTTAACACAAAAGATTTGAAGATGAAAAATGAAAAATTTTGATTAAGGATCAATTAAAATAATAATTTGGATGCTGTTTTTATTCATCTGAGCCGATTATTAATCTTATGAACGGTCCATGACCTTTAAATTACAAATTTCTGTATCTGTGGAATAAATGGCAATTATGACTTCCAATAAATAAAGATCACGTATAGAATCAGGAGTCTTTGATCGGACTCTGATCTCTGAATTGGAAAATAATTTCCGATTCTCAGAATTCACTGGAAAATAAATTTGTTATAATTGAATAATTCTAAATCAAAATAACCTTCGTTAAGTTATATGCAATTAACTGACGAGGTTCTCGGAAGTAGCCCGTTAGGGCTTCCAAAATCATTGGGACTGGTATTGATGAAAGTCTTGCTCACAAATACTTTGAACTCTGAAGTAACACTTCAAATGAGTCATCACAGGGGAAAATAAAATTGAAAATTATAAATAAACTGAACAATTAAATCATTGGAAATAGCAAAAATATTGTAAGATGTCGTTTTCAACGCAGCTTTTTGGAACACTTATTCACGCGGTAATCGACACAAGCGGTTCAAGAAATTCAATTGGCCACAAATTGCCCCAAAATGCGAACTACCTAGTACAGGTCAAGCAATCTGAAGAAATGAACACTTCGGATCTCTCATTCAACCACATTCCAGTTTTGGGAACTTCGTAGCTTGTCAGTTACTGTTGCCGACAGATGGGAGAACTGGAGATTCTGGTTTTGGAGAATTATTTAATTGTTTACTTATCATTTCCGATGATTCAATGAAAATCAAGCGAATAACACTGAAATAACATGAATATAACAGTAATGTTACATCTACTTAACAGCTGAATAAAATTCAGAAATTGATTTTAGAGATGCTCTCAGTTTTATTCAGAGTTAGCCAATAATAAACTGCGAGTCTCTTTAAGCTTCAAATGAAAATAATTACTCGAATTTGATAATCCCAGCAGGATGAAATCAATTAAGACAAAACATATATTGGAGTAAGTCCATCATTCATTACAATCAATTATACCGATTAATTTCAATCGATTACAATTTTTTCTAAATCAATTTAAAATGGCGGACGAACGGGAACTCACGATTCCTCCCTATGTCTTGACCATGTCTGAGGATGACCTCAGACGGTATCAAGAAAGGTGCTACGATATTCAGGGTTCTTTACAGGTTTTACGCACTCGGGCCATGAGGTCCTTGAAAAGAGCTGCTTCCGTTCCGGAAGTAGTCCGGCTAATGGAAGGGAGGCATGGAGTGGAGTTGGATGACGGGCAGCTATCCGTAAGATTGCAAGATTTTGTTAGCCAACTCGTAAATCGGGTATTACCTCTTGGATTAAGACCTTCCTCGCGTAATGGTTGTAAGGCGGATCGATTCGAAGATAGCGTGGTTACCGCCAGGAGATAATTTGAATCGCCTACTTTTAGCATGGGAGGGGGAAGCAAATAGCAACGCGCCGGAACTAAAAGCCACGCCGACCTACTCTGACGTGACCAGCTTTCAGACAGTTGACACGTGCACCTCTTCCGTGTTCTGTTATAAGCATCCCATAATGACCTCGACCTCTCACATATCGTCGAGTAATAACATCGCGACTAGTAGTCAAGTTGCAAAAAATAGCCCATGGAAAAACGCTGAATTCGCAGGAGTTTCACAACCGGAAACAATCACTGAGCATGCACTGCTCAGAGATCTGGTGTCCAGAGAGGGATGATGTCCTACACTCAGCCCTAGGGACTTATGCTAAATAAATTAAATTAAATTAAATTAAATTAAGTATGGCCTCAAGGCCACAACCGGGTGTTCCTTCGACATTTACGGGGGTTTCAAGTATTGGAATTAATCCAATGAATTCACAGTATGACTTCTTCCGTGAAGGGGAAGCTAATATTTCATCGCAACCCCTCGAATTTCAGGATGGAGTCGTTAAAAGATATCAAACCACTCCTCGCGTGCGTTTTGAGGAACCGCAGGTATCCTCATCCATGATTAATGCTCAGATCTCAAAACCGGTCACTACTCAAACTCAAACAAACCATAAAAGGGGTTGGGAAAATATTCCTTTTGCGTCTTTTTCACAATACGTTGAATATAAACTAGATTTAAATTTAGCCAACGGCAATATGAGCAATCAAATGAGTAATAATTTATGGACTCAATCAATTGAAGAAAGTATTATACCAGTATTGGAACAAAGTATGTTCATATATGAAGAAAGTTCGGCTTGAATGTTTTCGGAGGCACAGCCTGCAATGTAGAGCAGGATAAATTTTGATAAAAGGCTCTCGATTCAGTGCAAGAAGAATTTCATATAAGATTTGAGGAAACAACTTTTTTAGGAGGAAAAAACCCCGCTAAATTCGAAAATGCTTGTTGCCACTTCGAAATCTCAACCGGAAGCCCGAAATCGAAGATGGGGGCCAAGATTAATTGTTAGTCCACATCTCACTTGTCCATCGGTCTAGGAAATCTTATTCAAAAACTACAAGGGTTAAATTTTTTAGATTTACTTCAACGTCCCACGACATGGTAGAATGATAAAAAATTACGATTCTAAGAATAAAGATGCCTAAAGCTGGAATTACCACATAGTCCTCACAAATAAGGTTGTGTCTTTAGCCTCATACAAAAGTGGAAGGCTTCGCACAAGCCTACTTTTGTGTTGAAAAATTTCTGTACTTAGAGCTTAAAACCTTTGGTTTAGAATAGGAGGAGGGATCATCTATCAGTTTGTAGCTCCAGTCCCGAAAAGTGAAGCGTCCAAGCTAAGGGAGCGTGCACATATTACGCAACGTTACTTTCGACCTTTCCCCCCATGTAACAAACCGTAACATATCCTTCGAGACCGCACCCTCGCCGTTATGTAACATGTTTGGTATTATGCTTAGAAACATGATAGACGTTTTCTAAATGAGTAAAAGGCTTTTAAGGACCAAGTGTTATCTAAAAATAAATAAAACAATATTTTTATGTAACACTGATTGTTCTTAAAATATTTTTTTCAGGTATACAAATATTGACATTACTTAATATAGATACTAATTAAAATTCACCTATTAAATTTTTTTTTAATACAATTAAAAATCATTCAACACTTTCTAATAATCTGAACGCAACTAAACATTGGAGACACTAAATTATATCTTTGGATCGAATCCATTTTCAATCAGGCAGGTTCTACACTTCAAGTCGCGGAATCTCTCAGCGACGAAATATGTTGTGTTTTAGAGAAAATTAGGCGACACGTATTTTTCTGGTTTGAGAACAAAAAATTTCCTACGAAATTATGAGTACTTTAATTTTTTCGTTTAATTAAAAGATAACATAAATTTTTTCTTCAAAATTTTATAGTTTCTGATCTGTTTTAGATATCTCAATTCTTTTTGGATTCTGTTGACTTTTAGCGTCCTCTTTCTTAATCCGTCGGGGAAAAAAGTTCAGAATTAACAAAGCGGCAACAATTTGTTTGAAAATATAAAAATTCGATTTTCACAAAAACCCACACTTTCAATCCCTGTTTAATTTGGCCTTCTATAAGGAAGATATCTTGTGAGTTTTATATGGGCTCGATCATTTTTGTGGCCACGAGCATTTTTTTCGAAAAATTGAATTTTCACATTTTTCTTACAAACAACGACAGATTCGACGAAATTCCAAGAAAAAAATTGGCCCATTTCAAAAAGTTCTACAAAAAATGCCTCTTGCTCTTTTGTGATATCTTGCATCGTTTACGAGAAAAATTCGAAAATTATAATTTCAGGAAAAAAAATTTGGACCAGAAGAATGGTTTAGCCTGCCTAAAACTTAGAGGATCTCTTTCCCAAAGAAAGCCAAATTCAACAAAGAATTGGCAAAAAATATAAGTGTGTTTTTTTTTTGGTGAAAATCGTCTTTTCTTTTCTCCAATCAGATCATCGCCACTTTGTTAAATTTGACTTTTTTTCCAAATTTCCGACGAATTCCAAGTAATGTACGAAAATTGTTTACTTCTGCGCACATGTGAGGTTAACATTCTTCTCACTCTTTGCTTTTTTAGAAATGCATGCAATTAAAAATGTTACGTAATCGGGTCAAAAATACCCACGCCCCACATAACAGACCGTAACGAAACACGACCCCTCCTCCTTTTTTCATGTTATGTAATATGAAAATGCTCCCCAAGCAGTGATGTACGTTTAAGAAAAAATGTGACAGGGGTGAAAAATGTGACATTGAAGCAGAAAAGAAAAAAATGTACATAAACGTCAGCCTTGGTACACGATTTATGTTGTAACCTCAAGAGGAACATTTTTGAATTATGCCAGAGAAAGGAAACATGCATTTGGTCGAATAAACCGTACGATGTGTATTGGAGAAGCCGATGCTCGATATCATGGAAAAATGTTATTCCACATTTACATTCACTGAGGCGCCAAAAAGTCAGGAGACATTACGTCCTAAAGATGAGAGTTCTGCATCTGCGTATGAAAAACTTATGCGGTAGGTATACCTAGAGATGAAAAAAGGAGGGTGAATGAGGCCGATTTTTTGTCCCAACGCCGATTGACCTTAAAGCGTCATTTTATTTATCTGAATATTGCTCGCTCAAGATCGCACTTTGCCAAAAACTGCGCTTATACCACCTTGATCAAAAAGTTTTAGGACTTTATTTTTAAAATCAAAAATACAAGTTTATTCATCATAATCGAT
>JAUMHM010084298.1:0-50836 GCA_032362435.1 Melikaiella ostensackeni | reverse complement strand
GCGCGACACCAGCCCCCCCCCCCCCCGTGTAACCCCGGCTATAACTCTTAGGGTTTTTTGGCGCAAAATTTTTTATTGATGGCGCATTTGAGCGCATTTGCGGCGCAATTCAGTGTGCTGAAGAAATTTTAAAATTATGATTGGTGGGGGGGCTGGTGTAACTGACCTCAGTATTCTTCATGATATTCTAAGTATTTATTCAGCCTTTTACGATATACCAATTGTACTTCTTGCTTCTGCGAATTCTCTATTCTAACCCGCATCTGCTTCGGCTTATTATTAGTTCTTCTTCTCCTCCACCCTTGACCTAGACTCATTTTTGATACTAACAGTTAGTGATCCGTTCCGCACTTAGAGCCTCTCATAACCCTTGTATCTCTCACAAACCCCCTCAGTCTCTCATCCGCTACAAAAAAGTCAATCATACTGTGACTTTCGCCTCTACACCAAGTATACATGTAAATCTTTTTATGTCTGAACCAAGTGTTTGTAATAAACAAGCCTTTTTCTAAGCATAAGCTAATGAATTTATCCCCGTTACCAGAAGATATCTTTTACATCTTTTACATCTCTCTTGTCACGATGAACAGGAGTGTAGCACTCTATGATTAATAGTCTTCTGATTCCTACTCTTATTTTGACCTATACTATGGTATGACTGCGGTAGATATCGGGAATTAAAAAAAAATCCTTCATTTTGTAGATTTTTTAAATATGTCGTATAACGGAGTAATGTGAAAAATAATAATGAATACATTACTCAAACTCTTTCAAAATGCTGTGAGAGTTGGAAAATATTTTTTTAGAACGCGTACATTTTTCTGAGGTATATAGTATAGAATTTTAATTAAATTACTGATTTAGTGAATTTAAAAGATTAAATTAATTGATGGGATATTTTTCTTTCAGGATTGATTGGATGAACGAAATTGACTTTTTCTATAATTCAATTTTATGGTACCATATTGTTCAATTAACATTTGGAAAAAATTGTTCAATTTCAATCAAAAATGAATGAGGTGGATAGGTTCATCGAACTTAAACTGATACTTTATCCTCATACAAGATTTTTTGAGAACAAATTTTTTTCTAAACAATTCTCCCTCCATCAAAATGGGAAATAATTGAAGATTAAAAAATCTAACTTGTTTCCCTGAAAACTGTTCAAGATATCGAAAATTCTTGCAATATTTTTCTACATTTGATTGCTGCTGGCTTCCTGTTGAAACTTGATATCAAACGGTTTGATAGATTAGGATATAGGGTTAAGTAGATGTGCAGAAATCGATTATTAAACACAAAATATGATTAAATAAAATTGAAATTGATAACGATATCCTATTTTCCAAAATACAAATAGAATACATGTTGCTATGGACTGCTAGGTCAAATATCGATTTACATCAAATTTAAACGATGAGTCCATAGCAACTCGTTCTGAATATACGTTTCAAGAATTTTCGATATCTCAAATATTTTTTAGAATCTTACAATTTATTTCATCTCTGAATTTTCATTTTCACACCAAATACGTAAAATTTCCAAAACTATTCAAAATATCGAAAATTTCTGCAACACATTTAAAGAATCTATTGCTACTAACCAATTGCTGAGATTTTATGTCAATTCGCTTGAGTCAGGTTTAGACACTTTTTTTCTCAGATAACTTTTTAGTCACTTTTTTAAAAAAGCGTCAATATAGTAATTTTCCTGAATGAAAAGATTACTTCAGTGACTTTTATTCCGATAAATCAAAAGAGAACCCAAGGGTTAATCACTATCAAATTCAGAAAAGCACCAATTTCTGAATCTTACTGAATTGTTCAGAAATTGTTTGAGTTCCTTCAAGGTTTTTTGAATTCATCTTGGATTCGTATAAGTTTCAACGAATTCTCTTGAATTCCTTGAAATTTTCTAGATTCACTTCAATTCTAGTGGGATCAATGTACGATTTCACTTTTTTTCAATTCCTTCAATTCATGTGAATTCATTTGAAATTAACCCTGAAATCTTTTGAATTATTTGGATTCACCCTACGTTTTTTGAGTTTTCCTGAATTTTTCTAAAATCACTCTAAGCTCAATAAATTCAATGAAATTTTAAAATGTTTTCAAATTATTATCAATTCACTTAAAATTTTTAAAAATTCACCTTGCATTGTTATGCAATTGCTTTGAATTTTTTTGAATTCTTTCAAATTCCCGTGAAATCTTTCAGAATCTCTTGTACTCTTCCAAATTCTCTTGAATCCTTCAAAATTCATTTCGAATTTCTATGAAATGCATTAAATCCCCTTGAATCCTTCAAAATTCACTACAATTTTACTTAACTCAATGCAATATTTCGGATTTCTTGAACTATTTTTTAATTCATTTGAATTCATTATATAGAATCTCCGCTAGTTTTTTGAGCTATGTTAGTTTTAACTGAAAGTTTATAGAAAATGCAACAAAGATTTCTTGATTGGCATTGAGGTTGAGAAAAAAAAATATATATATATATATTTCAAAATTACTAACATAAAAACGTTCTAAACCCATATCCCAATTAAGAATTCATTTGAATTCCCTTGAATTCTTTAAGATTCACTCCAATTTTATTATAATCAATATAATATTTCGGTTTTTTCAAATCTACCCTGGATTCTTCTGAATCGTTTTGAATTCACACTAAAGTCAAAAGAATTTAAGAGAACATCAATCACATTATAAATGCATATTAGTAATTTTTTGTCAGTTTAATCACTTTTTGTGTTATAAATTTGTTCCATTTCTCACTTCTTGGGTTTTCGCAGCTTTGGGCAGAAACCATCAAGTTTCGGTCGGGTATCCGCCCGTCCATCGTAATTTTTTCCCGGACGGGGAAGTGAGGAGCGGGATGGTAAGATGGAGTGAGGACTGGTGAGGGCGAACAAATGGCGAGGGGAATGGAGGAGGATTGTAATAGTGAGGGGTTGGTAAGGGAAATTGGGGGGAAGTGACGGAAATGGTGGTGAGGATAGTGAGGAAAGTGAGGGGATTGGAAGGGTGGCGTTAGAGGTTCTGGTGAGGGAAAGAGAGTGATTGCAAATGCGACGGGGCATTAGGAATTGAGGAGAAACGTTCTGTGTTGAATGTGGGGTGGTGACGGGAAGGGTTGGAAAGTGAGTAGGTGTGGAAATAGCTCTTTCTATGTTTTAATTTTCAAGAAGAGAGTTTCATTGCGGCATGTTCTGTATTGTTTTGATTTTCTTCCTTTTCATTTTAAAGATTTCTAACTATTTTTCTATCCAAATAGTGACTAACTAAACTCTCTTCAAAAATATATAGCTAAAAATATTTGGAAAAATTATGTGAGATATGCGGGGTGTCAGGGCAAACCAATTTGTGACTTGTTACGTGGGGTAGGGGTGGGGTGAAAAAGTGGTAAAAAAGTGGCGAAAAATGTGTACCGTAACTTACGCATGACCCCTAATGATTCCTGATTGTTTTTTTTTGTTCTTGACAGCGATGCGCTATTGCGATTTCCACCCTTGGTAATTGGTGCCTTCACCTTTATCTGTATAATTTATAAACACTAGCTCTATGAATGAAGGTTTAAGAAAATTTTCACAACACACTCTTCTTGAAGAATGTCTAAACATATAAACAAGGAAGAAAAACATTGAAAATATGCAACAGGGCCATACAAAAAATGTTCTTGTAATATTTCAAGTCTCATCCCCTCATTTTGTGTTATTGTATGAAGAAAGATTTTCCTAGTATTTCAGATGAAAAAAAAGGTAGTTCTCATTTCTCAAGTCAACCCAAAGCGTTAAACGTGCAACTTATTTTTGAATTCTTAAAGGTAGTGCCTATGTGTATCGAAATAAGAAGTCCTATTTTGTTCTTAAAATATGATTTTAAGGAATTGAAGAATTACACTACCGACGGAAATTATATACATTGTTACCCCAACTTATGAAGAGGATACATCGCGTGAGAAGTTTGTGAAAAAATTCAAGAATTTCTCAAATGCTGCACTTTGAATTGAACTCGTGTCATGACCTAGGAAAGTTGTGGCAAAGTCGGTTGAATTAGCAGCGAGGCCGACCGGCAAACGGTGATCGCCGACTGTATCTCGACGCAGACGCGCTTGGACATTTTTAGTCATATCTTGGGAACCTTTGAATATTTTTTTAGTTTTATTGTCCTAGATTGAAGGTAAGATTTTAGAGATAACAAATGTGAATCTCAGCTGTTCATCACACTTTCCTAGGTCATAAGACGAGTTGAAGTAGATGTTCAAAATTCGAGATATTCTTGGCGATCGCCGCTCTCGCGGCCGACAGCCCTGATTGCCGATTTGAACTCGGCACAGACACGCCTGGACAATTTTAGTCATAAGTCGGGAACTCGTGAATATTTCTTTAGTCTCGCCAGCTTGAATTAGAGATAAGGTTTCAAAGAATAGGTCCTATGAATTTCAGATAGTTTTCATAAATTCCTATCAGTCATTTTTAATGCCGCTCGAACTAGCCGCGTAGATTATTTCCGACGGTAGCGTACGAAGGAAAATTCATGGTGTTAAATAAATAAACTCAACTTTCAGCAAACGCTACTTTATTAATACATTGAAATAAGTAGTATGTCAATGTGGATCTTTAGAAATTTAAATAAACATCAAGTCCTTCTTTATTCGAAATAATAGACATCTATCAAAAGTCCAGCCCCACTGAATTTGGCTTCCTCCTATGATGAGCATATGTGATGTTTGTTACAAACGAGAGGTGGAGTTCTGTTTGGACAACATGCGTCATCTCCGGTACCCCCGTAAAGACACTATAACAAAACATTTATAATCAAAGAAAACTGCATGAAGTAAGAATGTATGTAGTTATCTGTGAACGTTATGCATTTTTTCCAGAAAACTATTAAATTTGTTCTATTTCACTCAATAATTAATCGTCACTCGAACTATATCTTGGAACATTTCTTTTAAATGAATTTCATCATGTCCACGAAAATATCAGCTTTTTTCTAGTGACATTGTATCCTGTAACGTTCACTCATTGTATAATCAATTACGACTTACGCTTCCTCCTGATTCGTGGCACCCATAAGCAACGCCTACGGTGAGGAGAACGATACAAAGAACAAACAGCAGCTTCCACATTTTGCACCTTGAAGTAAATAAACATTATTACTATCATTATAATGGAAATAAGACAAATCCCTTCCGGGGAAGCGTGATCCATTCGGTTCTAGCCTTCTTACACTAAAGGGGATCAAGAAATTTATATGATAAGTGTGAGTAGGAGATGTGCAGAAGAAGGGATAGGTTTGAGATCAATCTAGAGGTCGCGTATTACGCATTTGAATAACACATTCTCCCCACAACACCGCTCTGATACGGGTCGCTGATCAATCTCTCTAGCTATCACCCCAGATGGAGAACTTCGCAGAGCCAGCATGCATCACGATTCACACACAACCACGCAAACTGACTGATGAACCCCTAGGAAGATCCATACTCTTTATCCTAATTTGTCCCAAACACATCCACAAAGCGAAGTTCTTTACGAGGGCCCATGAGTATCCAAAACCCTCCGATTCAGGTGTCACTTCTCTTCTTATGAACAATTGTCCTCCATATGTCCCTATCCTTGCATATGTCTTTTGCTTCCCTCAATCCATACAAGCGCAGAATTATATATTACACTTTTCGCTTCATTCGTTACATTGCTACTTCTAATAACGGCTTGTACACTGCCGATAATCTTTCTACCCTCATTCATACGTCTGGATATCTCTGCATCTACCTTTCGGTGTGCAGTGAATAAACTTCCAAGATACAGGTGATCATCGACTTTTCCTATCCTCTTTTCGTTTAAGACAATGTTCCTTACTATTATTTCAACCCTTCTTTCAAACACAATATTTTTTGTTTTATTCCTGCTAATCTTAAGGCCCATACTCTTCATGCTCGTATCCAGTCTGCTCACCATTCTCTGCCAATCATCGACCAATTCTACCGTAACAATCTTATCATCTGCTAAAGCCAGTCCACGCACTTTTACTGTCCAGAGATCAACATCTTCTTCGTCTAAGAAAGTCATTCTTAGTCATTTGTTCTCGAATATACTGAACATCTAGGATGACATAACACATCCTTGCCTAACGCCCTGCTTAATATCGAACCAATCGCTCAGTTGTCCATTCACTCTTGAACTCGCTTTGCTACCATTATATATTACTTTGATTGCTTTTAGAAGCCAACCATTCACTCCGTACTCTTTAACAACTTTCCAAAGTTTAGCTCTATCCATATTATCGAAAGCTTTCTCCAGATCAACAAACGCACCAAAAACTTTTTTCTTTACTCCCAAACTTTTCCTATACTCTGTCTCAAGCTAAATATCTGATCCGCACGGGATTTCCCAAACACAAATCCACACTGAACTCTTCCCAGATCCTCTCATTACTCATTCTCATAACCTTGCCAATAAGTATTTTGGTAAATATTTTGCCTATGGTGTTTAGCAGGCTGATTGCTCTTTAATGAGTACAATCACCTTTATGACCCTTTTCCTTTAAGAGTGGAACTATAATCGACTTTCTCCAATCATTTGAAATTTTACCATTCTTAGCGTTCTTAGCACACATATTCAGAATTTCGCTTAGCCAAGAAAACAAATATCTGCCACTGCTCTTAAGCATGTCAGCGGCAATACCATCCACACGTCAGCCTCACCATTCTTTAGTTTCTTATTTGCGCTTATGATATCGCGGATATCGATTCTCATCTCGCCACCTACAGCGGGATTGTTTATCATCTCCATTTCTATGTCACAGTTATGATTCTCAGCTTAGCCTCCATACAGTCCCTTGAACAAATCACTCACAGTCTCACATTTTCCATAACCCATTCCATTTCACCGTCAGCATTCTTAATTTCGACTTACTCAGTGCTAGCATTTCCTCTCCTAATCTTCTTAACTAATTTCCGGAATAATTTCTTATTTCCTACAAAATCTTTTAGCATTGTTTTTATCTTTTTTCATCTTGATTTTATCCTTGCTTTTTTCTACTACTATTCTTTGCTTTTCTGTTTCAATTCCTATAATAATTTTCTAGTCTAGTCCTATTCTTATTGCTAAAACCTTCAATATTCAGTTTTCGCGAGTAAGCTTGCTTTTTTCGTTAACGACCACGCGTTAGAAGTCGCGAAATTCTGATAATATATTATGAAGCTCAAAAAAGAATATTTATGAAGGAAATACTTTACTGACAAAAATTATCCATTATGAAGCAATAAATATTCCTTTAATTTATTGAAGCTGGCTCCACTGACAATCATTTGAAAATACTTTAACCACATAGTTTGAATGGAAACTGTCCAAACGGATAAATAAGGAAATAGAACGTTAATAATATGGAGAAGAGTTCTGCAAACAAATTGTTTATTATTTTTTAGGTAGTGTCACCTCATTCAACCTAGCTTAGAGACATTATTATCGAAAAAACTTATTTTACCAAGCAATTCTCTTCAAACTTGCATTATCAAGGATTGAGTGTAGTTCTGGAAACGGTATCTTTCATTATTATCCGAGAAGTCAGCTGACAAAACGTGATAAATACAATTTCGAGAAAGTTTGGGTAATAATTGTTTGTGTAATTTTGTAATATCATCAATTCGACTATCAAATTTGTTTGAATACAAAAAAAAATAAATTTGTATTTTTTTTGTCCAAAAAAATTTACATTTAAAATTTGCGCAAGCCTTATGAAGTTTGAAACGTGGTCTCCGTAAGAAAAGGAGACGTTTTTGTAAATAAAAAAAAATCGTCAATGTTAGGCATACCAAGATGTCGATCAAGATTTTCCTTCAAGATTAGCCATAAATCACGTATAAAAATTTAGCTATCAAATTTCATACCCATGAGAATAGTTCAAGAAAACCGGGATTCTTTACGAAATTTACAACCTTTTTTCAACTTTTCACTTAAAGTGAGGTAACATTTAATCAAAGTTGAGGAACATAATTGCTTGAACAATTAATTATTATTCATCAGAATAAACTTTCAGGATAGTTGTAGCAAGTTGCAGTTTTCCCTGAAATTTTTTAATTTCCTGAATAAAGGAATAAGTTGACAAGTAATTAAAGCCTTTTCTTTTGTTCCAGGTGAATCTCCAAAATTTCTACCAATTTCGTTGATCAAACAAATTAGATTCGTGAGCATTGTATATATAAAAACACGTATTTTTTTGTTTTGAAGAAAATGGATATATGGGAGTTTCGCTAACTCTTTAAAGTTCAACACGTTTCAATTGTAAGAAGAAAAGACGATTTTGTAAGTTTTAGACATAAAAGCGAGTTTTGGCGGTGACTCTTATTTTTTTGCTATTTTTTTCAGTAAAAATTATATTTAATGCCTTTGATATTACTTCCTGCCGGTATTCAGATGCTTTCAGATGTTGCTTAGACAATTCGTTACTGTTTATAGAAATTTTACTTGGAATGGAGAGAGAAAGTGAACACAATTGTTCAGGGGCAACTCAATGTGCTTAATATTGCGGATTCGGTAAAAAATTACAAAAACGCCTTTTTTATGTAAAATACGTGTTAAATTTTATAGGATTTGCGCAACCTCTAAATGTCAATTTCTACGAAACAATATAATACATGCTTCTAATTTATTGGATTCAAACAAATCTAGGGAGTGAAAGCATTAAATCTAAAAAAAACTTATGACGGACTACGGATTCTTTGCATAAATATGTAAAAAGTTAGACGTGTGCAAAAAAATTCGATTCGATTTCAAACCGACATTGGACGCTCTTCGAATGTCGAAAAACCGACATTCGATTCGTGCTATCGCCGGATCGGTTTTTTCAATTCGATCAGCTGGCCTTCCTTTGTCTAAAATCCAATAATCGACTGACACAAGGCATTTCAAGTTTTCAATTTATAATTATAATTCTAAAAATCTGAACCTTGCAGAATGCATATTGCAGATCTAGAGAGACATGGCAAGAATACTGTGTCAATCTGGTGGTTAATATTATGCAAAAGAAACGTGTCGTTAATTTTTACTTCCTTAATTAAAATTTGTTATTAGATTGCATAATAAATAGAAGTAATAACTCCTTAGATGCTATTCAGCTCAAGACCTGAAAAGCGTTTTTCTACAGGCTTTATATGCTCATGATATTTCTTTTCTTATTTGATATTCTCGTGTCAGGATTAAAGGGGGAGACCCACAACTAAAGGGTAGTCCAATATTGGTGTTATTATTTAATACCCTAGCTTTATTTTAATTTTTTTCGTTAAATAACATTTTTTTAAAATTTGTATTCTACATTTGTGGAATTTGGTTTATTAATTGTAGAATGGGAAATTTCATGTATTATAAAATATATGCTCCTAAAATTTCCATTAAAACGTTCAGAATCACATACCTTTAAAATATACATATTGAGAATTTAGTTATTTGAAATTCCATATTTTCAAAATCGAAGAGTTTTTAATTGAAACTCTTCAAAATTGTAGAAACTTTCATTTCAATTCTCCAAAATTGAAGAGTTTTGATTTTGAAAATCTACAATTAAAAACTATGCACGTTTGAAAGTCGCCGATTAAAATAAAAAATATGTGAAAGCCAGTGTAGCAATGTTGATATTTATTTTAATTTGTCATTATTAATCAATATATTGTAAAGTACTTCAGATTTAAGCATACATTTTGATTTGATAATTAGATAATTAAAATAAAAAAACATGTTATGAGCAAGCTATTTTTGCTTGTAAAGAATAATCTTTAAAAATATCTAGTTGGTTTTCTTTCCAAATTTCAGAACGCGTTTATCGTTTCAATGTTTCAGAAATGTACGAAGTATTGAAATTCCTGCAATAAATATTATAAACTTATATTATACATAATGTAAAAATAATGTAATATTACTCAAACTTTTTAAAAATGCTTGAGAAGTTTAAAAAACGTTTTTTCAGAAGGCGTACATTTTTGCAGGTATAAAGATTTATTGTGTACTATACATTTTATCGTAAAGATGCATAGAAAACCAACGCATCCATTTGAAAAATTATCAAATTTACGGCTCCAGTGAAGATTGCAAATTCTTTTCAAAACAAGTTCATAAATTTTGTATATTTTTTAAATCCTCGTATAACGAAATAAAGCGAAAAAAAAATAATAAAGACGTTACCTAAACTTTTCGGAAATGCTTTTAAAGATGCATGAAACCCAGGAACATCAATTTGAAAAACTATCCAGCTAATGACTTCCGTAGAGATTAGGAATTTTAGGAAAAACATGCTCATATTTTTTTCAAAAGCCGTATAACGAAATAAAGTGAAAATGATGAAAAACTACTCAAAGTAAAAAAAATTTGAAAGAGGGTGAAAAAAATTTTTTACAGAAAAGGGCCAGAGAGGGGCATTTTTTAAAAACAAATTGACACATCGTGTCACATTTCAAAACTTCTTTTAACAAATAAGACGAAAGTAATAAAGACATTACTGAAACTTTTCAAAAAGGCTGGAAGAGTTGAAAAAAAATTTTTTGGAACGCGTAAATTTTTAGCAGAATATAGTTTCTTTTAAATCACAAATTTCATCGAAAAGATGCATAGAGATCTAACGCATCGTTTTAAAAAATAAACAAACTGACGACTTCAGTAGAAATTGGGAGTTTTGCCTAAAGACTTTTCAAAAATTTGGTATATTTTTCTACAGGATGTATAATGAATTAATGTGAAAATAATGAAATATTACTCAAGCATAACAAAAAGTCTGGGGAAGTTTGAAATGCATGTTTTATTACGCGTACATTTTTCAGAAGTATATAGTTTTATTGGGTCGGAAATTTTATCAGACAGATATATAGAACTCCAACGCATTTATTTCAAAAATGATCAAGCTCATGACTACGAGATAGGTTGAGATTTTTTTAAAAACAAGCTCATATAGTTTGTATATTTTCTTAAACCTCGTATAATGAAATAATGCGAAAATACTAATAACATTACCATAACTGCTCGAACATGCTGCAACAGTTTGAAAATTAATTATATCAATAATTATATAATTATATCAATTATATCATTAATTATATCATTATATTATTCCGTAAATTTAATCCGAAATTTGCGGAGAACTTCAAAGCATCAATTACAAAAATTATACCGCACGACTCCCCACGAGATTAGAATTTTTTGAAAACGAGTTCACAAATTTGGTTTTATTTTATACCTCGTTAAACGAAATTTAAGAAAAAAACGTTTTGCAAATGTTTCAAGAAATTGCTTAGACAAATCATCATTGTTTATAGCAATTTTACTCAGAATAGAGAAAGAAAGTCGCGGTTGTTTAGGAAATTTTAAACTCACTTTCAACTTCTGAAATCAAGTGAGAAAATAATGAATCACAGTTGTCAGAAATAATTTTTCAAACAATTTAATTATAATAATATTGTCTTAGTACATATACTGCTAGAAAGTTGCGGTTTCATCTAAAATTTTTAACTTCCTTCAAAATTCTCAGAATGAGTGATGTAGTAATTATAACATCAAAACAAGGTATTCATTCAAGCAATTAATTATTGCTTATAACTATCTTATTTCAGAGAATTGCTAGAATGTTGCGATTTTCTCTAGAACATCCAACTTTTCTTCAATTTTTTACTTAGACAAAGTAGTAGTAGTAGTAGTAGTAGTGAAGTATGCCATTACTGAATCAACAGTGAATAAATCAATTTTCGTTTACTTAACAATGTTAAGACCGTATTAAACTGAAAAGTTTCTTTTGCACTTGCGATGTTTGACGGACTGATTTATTATAATAACCGATTTCAAGTTCTCACCTACACAGTAGAATTAATTATAATTCTAAGTATATAAGAGCACGCACCTTTATGACTTTTTAATATTTTTTTTAGAGCACTCTCGTTTCCCCGGAACGGTAACTAAAGAGAATGCGTGACAAAATGTATTTCGGTTTCTTTATTTAGAGCAAAAGTAATAGAAAAAGTATTAAGAATTTCTTAAATCGACGGAAAAGACTGAGAAACATTTTTCATTACGCGTATATTTTTTAGAATTTTATAGTTTTATTGTGTCGTACATTTGATTGAAAGGATACATAGAACTCCAACGCATCAAGTTGTAAAATTATCAAACTCATTACATCGATAGAGGATTGGAATTTACTTGAAAACAAGTTTATAAATTTTGTTCATTTTTTGAGAACTCGTGTAAATGAATAATGCAAAAGTATGAAAAAACACTACACAAACTTTAAAAAAATGCTGCAATGCTTTGAATAGAATTTTTCATTACTCGTAGATTTTTTATAGGTATATGGTTTTATTTTGTCATGAATTTTATCGTCGAGATAAAAAGAACTCCAGCACATCAATTTGAAAAGTGATTAAAATCATGACGTCGACAGAGGTTGAGAATTTTTCTAACTTTTTGTCCACTTTTTAATATAAGTGATGTGAT
This sequence comes from Melikaiella ostensackeni, assembly GCA_032362435.1. Taxonomy (NCBI): domain Eukaryota; kingdom Metazoa; phylum Arthropoda; class Insecta; order Hymenoptera; family Cynipidae; genus Melikaiella; species Melikaiella ostensackeni. The sequence goes on along the minus strand of JAUMHM010084298.1, from coordinate 38,358 downwards.
AATTATCACACAAAAACATAGTATTTGTTGAAGTATTCAATTATTGCTTATAACTTACTTCAGAGTAATGATAGAAGTTTCCGAATTTTTCTGGAACATCCAACTCTTTTTCAGCCTCTTAATTAGACGAAGGCAGTAATTAATCTAGGTTAACAAATATTATTGATTGAACAATTTGTTTTCTTTATAAGCACCTGCTAAATAAAGTAAAGGCCGGAAAAAGCGGGTTTTTCTAGAATTTTCCACTTTTCTTCCAATATCTATTAATAAACAAATAATTAGTTGTTCAAACACTTATGTTCATTGACTTTGATTAAATGTTAACTTGCTCTAGGTTGAAAGTTTACAAAAAGTTGGAAGTTTTAAATGAAACAGCAACTTTTTAGCATTTTCTTAATGAGAGATATTCAAAAACAATAGTGAGTTGTTCGAACAAATACTTAATTAACTTGCACTTATCATTTCCTCACTCTAAATGAAAAGCTGGCAAAAATTAGGAAATTTCATATGGAGCCGCAACATTCTAGCATCACTCTAAGAAAAGATAATTAAAAACACCAATAAATTGTTCAAACATTTTCTCAAACACTTTTGAATTTCGTGAATACTCTTCAATATTTCTTTCACAATATATAATTTTATAACACCTAATATTTTCAAATTTGAATATATATGGTAATCATATTTCGAAAATTGTGTATTACTTTCGTATGTAAACAAGCGATTATAAATTCATATCACTAAAACGTGAATAGTCATTGAAGTATGCCTTTAGTGAATCAAAAGTAAATCAATCAATTTTCATTCACTCAATGACATCAAGACAGTATTGAATTGAAAAGTTCTTTCACACCCTCCCGTTATTTAGCAGAATGATTTATATAAAAGCCGACTCAAAGTTCTCCAATACAAATTAGAGTTAATTAAAATTTTAAGTATTCCAGAGCACCCACCTTTATGACTTCTTAATTTTTCTCTGAGAGCACTATTGTATCTTCGAAACGGTAACTAAAGAGAATATGTGACAATATGTAATTCGGGTTTTTTATTTAGAGCAAAAATAATAGAAGAAGTATTAAAACTTTGTCAAATCGCCGGAAAAGATTGAAGATCATTCTTTATTACGCGTATATTTTTTAGAAGTATATATTTTTATCGTGTCGTAAATTTTATTGGAAAGATACATAGAACTCCAGCGCATCAATTTAAAAAATTATCAAACTCGTGACTCCGATAGAGAATAGGAATGTACTTGAAAACAAGTTCATAAATTTTGTATATCTTTTGAGAACTCGTGTAAAAAAATAATGCAAAAATAAAAAGACACTAAAAAATGCTGCAATTGTTTGAAAAACAATTTTTATTACGCGTGTATGTTTTATGGATATATAGTTTTATTGTGTCGTAAATGTTATGGAGAGACACATAGATCTCCAACGTGCCATTTTTAAAAATGATTAAACTCATGACTCCGATGGAGATCAATCTGAAAATTGATTAAAATCATGACTTCGATGGAGATTTTTTTTGAACTGCTGATAAATTTTGTACATTTTTGCAGCTTCGTATAATGAAACAAACTAAAATAATGAAATATTACTCAAACTTTTCAAAGATGCTAAAAGGGTTTGAAATACATTTTTATTACGCCTACATTTAATAGAAGTATATAGTTTTATTGTATGGTAAAATGTATACATTTTGTCAAACCTCGTGTAATGAAGTAATGTACAAATAATAAAAAAATTACTGAAACTTGCCAAAAGTGCGGCGACTGCTTGAAATTTTTTTTGTGTCACGCGCACATTTTTTAGACGTATGTAGTATTATTGTGTCCGCAAATTGTAAACTGCAAAGCCTCAGAAGGAAAATTGTCAATCTTGCAATTTCAAAAATTCAAAAATGATTGAAAAGTTTGAAAAATCTTTTTTATTACTCTTACACTTTCAGAGGTGTGTGGATTTCTTGTGCTGTCAATTTAATTGAAAAGACGCAAAAATCTCCAGCTTAAAGTTGTCAAAAATTCTGGGAGGGTTTGAAAAACTTTTTTCAGAACGCGTAGCTTTTTTAGAGGTACACTGAAAGTTCCATATAAGTCCGACTTTGGTTCTTGCCTCAAATGGACTTGGACATATAGCGCATCGACTCCATCGTCAACAATCAGGTCCGTATGAATCATTTCTATGTGATTTTCGTTCGCAGTGAAAAATATTAATTAAATTTCTTTAAATGTTTCTTTGTCTTGAAGGATAAACGCTGCCTATTGTTTTCCTGCGACATTTTTGTAACACATAACGTAAACACTGAAAGCGAATGGAGAGAAGTGCGGACCGTGTGAACCAACAAAACTATGCGCTTGTGATACAGCCCGTTTCGTTAGTGCGGTACTGAACGAGTTTGCTGGCTTTAGAGTCAAGCTCTCTGCACGTGTTGCTCCCCTGATTCACGAACGAAATTCTCGGAATAACATATTGCGAACTGACTTACTTGGGACTTTCAGTGTATTTAATTTCACAGTATCGTAAATTTCATCGAAAAAACGCATAGAACTTCAACAAATCAATGAAAAAAATCATGAAGATCATGACTTCAGTAGGAAATGAGCTTTTTGAAGAAAAAAGCTCGTGAATTGTGTATATTTCTTAAAACGTCATTTTACGAAATAAGATGAAAGTAATAAAAACATTACTGAAACTTTTAAAAAATACTTGGAGAGTTTGAAAAAATTTTTCAGAACGAGTAAATTTTTAGTAGTATATAGGTTTTTTGAAATCACAAATTTCATCAGGAAGATGCATAGAGGTCCAACGCATCCTCTCGAAAAATTATCAAACTGGCTACTTCAGTAGAGATTGGGAATTTTGTTCAAAAACTGTTCGAAAATTTGGTATATGTTTTTGAACGTTGTATAATGAAATAATGTGAAACTAATGAAGTATGACACAAACTTTACAAAAATTCTAGAAAGGTTTGAAATGCACGTTTCATTACGCGTACATTTTTCAGGAGTATATAGTTTTATTGTGTCGTAATTTCTTTCGGAAAGATATATAGAACTCCAACGGATGTATCTGAAGTATGATCAAGCTCATGCCTGCGATATAGGTTGGGAATTTTTTTGAAAAAACGCTCATATATTTTTTATATTTTCTCAAACCTCGTATAATGAAATAATGCGAAAATAATAATAACATTACTAGGACTTTTCGAAAGTGCTGCGACAGTTCGAAAATTATTAATATCATGCGTTCATTTTTAAACGTATATAGTATTATCGTTCCGTAAATTTTATCCAAAAGTTGCGCAGAACTCCAAAGCATCAGTTACAAAAATTATACATCTCACGACTTTCCGCGAGATTAGGAATATTTTAAAAATAAGTTCACAAATTTGGTTTTATTTTGAACCTTGTTAGACGTAACAGTACGAAAAAACGTGTGAGTGATGTGGTCATTATTTCATGAAAACAAAGTATTTGTCTGAGTAATTAATTATTGTTGATGACTATCTTATTTCAGAGTAATGCTAGAAAGTTGCGATTTTTTTTGGAACAGCAAACTCTTTTTCAACTTTTTACTTAGATAAGGCAGTAATCAATCTTGGTTAGCAAAAATAATTGTTTGAACAATATGTTTTCGTTTATAAGTACACTCTGTTAGAGGAAAAGTACGAAAATGCGGTTTTTTATATAATTTTCCACTTTTCTTTTAAAATTTTCTTACAAACAAATGATTAATTGCTTAAAAACTCATTTTCATCGACTTGTATCAACTGTTACCTCGCTCTACGTTGACGGTTTAAGAAAAGTTGGAAATTTCAGATGAAAGCGCAACTTCTTAGCTTTTGTCTGAGAGAGGATATTTAAAAACAATGATAAATTGTTTCAATAGATACTATATTAACTCGCACTTCTCATTTCCTCACACTAAATGATTTTCAAAAAACCACCCCTATCACCTGAAAACCAGTCACTTATGCATGACACTAATATAAAGCCTCGACCCCACAGTAATAATAAACGACCTCAACAAACCACCCCTGGTTAACTAACCCTCGTCAACAACCCTTGCGACATTTTGCACCCCCACCCTAGCTACGACTAAGAAAAGCAGCCTTAAAAATTTCAAATTAGTGTAAATTTTAGAGCATCTTTTGAAACTGTAAAATTCTGAAGAAGATTATATTTTGGCACAGTTATATCCACGTGGTGAGGGGGGTTGATTGTCAACGTTAAAGGTTGAAGCCCAAAACTGGAAGTTGGTATTTTGGGAGAGTTCAAAAATACGAGACCCTATTGGCACTGTAAAATTCTAGAAAAGATAATCTTTCATTATAGAAATATGTACGTGGTACAGGAGGGCTGCTTTTTGACATTAAGGGTTGGAGCCCAATCCCAGTTGGTATTTATGAGGAACCCAAGAATAAGAGACTCTGCTAACATTAGAAAATTCTGAAAATGACTTTTTTTGGCAAAGTCATATCTACCTGGTAGAGAGAAGTTGCTTTTTGTCTATTAAGGTTAGAGCCCAAAAGTCAGAGACTCTCTCAACATAGAAAAAATCTGGAAAAGATTATTTTCTGGCAGTCATGTCTATATGGTAGAGAGGGGCTCCTTGTTGGCCATTTGAGTTAGAGCCAAAAAATTTAAATTGGTATTTTTGAGGAGCCTGAAAATCAGAGACTCAATTAACATTGAAATATTCTGAAAAAGATTATTTTTCGACAAAGTCATATCTACGTGGTGGAGAGGGGTTGCTTTTTGCCTATGAGGACTGGAGCCCAAGAATCGAATTGGGCATTTCTGAGGAGCCCAGAAATCAGAGACTTTGTTAACATTTAAAAATTCAGAAAAGGATTAATTTGCGGCACATTCATATCTACGTGGTAGAGAGGGGTTGCTTTTTGGCTATTAGAGCTGGAGCCCAAGAATCGAATTTGGTGTTTCTGAGGAGCCCACATAACAGAGACCTTGTTAAGATTCAAAAATTCAGAAAAGATTATTTTTCGGCAGTCTTATCTACGTGGTACAGTGGGGTTGCTTTTTGGCTTTGAGGACCGGAGCCCAAAATTCGAAGTTGGTATTCTTATGGAGCAAAAATGATGCCCATAAATTAGGCGTACTTCATATTTTTTAAATGTTGAACTTTTCATTTGAAAAATGATCTCAAAATGCAAGGGCTGATTTTGAAACTTAAGGGTTATTCTGAGGCAACCAATTCTTGCAGATTGCCAGGGTTCAAAAAAAGCGCAAAATTCTAGTGGAATTAAATTTTAATTTCGTTTGTTTTTTAGACAGTTGACTTGCCAGGTTAATGTAAGCTAACACCTGCACAAGAAAATTCATTTTTTTCAAAAAGGAGAGAAGTCCAGAAACTTATTTTGTTGCCCTAAAAAATCTAAAATTCTGAACTATGAAGAATGCCGAAATTCAAATGTGGAGGTCTAAGCTTATTGGACTTAAAAAAATGTCAAGGAATAGTCGCACCAGTCACCTTTCTCAAACTCTAGTAGACATCACCAGCCCTGCAATCATAATCAGTAAGCACGAAAAACCACCCCTACCGGGTTTATCGAGCAGGAACTTAGCTGCCCTCAAGTATAACAGCCACAATAATTGAAATTCGGAGTAATCAATGTTAATGGTTATCAAAGTAATTCAATGTGAACAGAATCTCTGATTTTCGGGCTTCTCATAAATACCAACTTCGATTTTTGGGCTACAACCCTTAATGCCAAAAAGTGACCCCCTCTACAACGCATATATAACTTTGTCAAAAAATAATCATTTACAGAATTTTACAGTGGCAATAAGGTCTCGGACTTTTGTGCTCCTCGAAAATACCAACTGCGATTTTTCGGCTCCAACTTTAAATGCCAAGAGTTAATCTCCCTGTACCACGTAGATGTAACTTTGCCAAAAAGTAATCTTTTTTAGTATTTTTCAATGCTAACAGACTTTCTGATTTTTGGGCGCCTCATAAATACCAATTTCGATTTTCGGATTTCAACGCTTAATGTCAGAAAGCAGCCCCTCTGTACCGCGTAGATATGAGTTTGTCAGAAAATAATCTTCAGAATTTTTCAACGTCAACAGAGTCTTTTATCTTTGAGCTCCTCAAAATCATCAACTGCTCTTTTTGAGCTCCAGCTCTCAATGCAAAAATGCAACCCCTCTGTACCACGTAGGTATGACTGTGCCAAAAAATGATCTTTTTCTGAATTTTAGTGTTCCTGTCAAGCCCGAAAGAAGCATTAACTTCTGACTTACAGTTTTTGGTATTTAATATCTTACTTTTCAGTTAGTGGTAAGTTTGTAATGGTTTTTTAGTAATAGAAGTTGACTTCGTGAAATTAGTTTTGTGTGTTTTTGAGAGCTCAAGAATAGCCCAAAATACTGATATGCTTATAATTAGGTCCAAGGCATAATTCATATTGAGGCTAGATTTTAGGTTATAGGGGCGTTTTTTTAAACTATATTTTGCGGTTTTGGAGAGCCAAAAAAAGCCCAAAATTGTGGTGTGTTTGATTTTTTCAATTTCTTAAATTTCCTGCAATGGAGGTGCTAGCGGCCAGCACTTCCACACAGATGTCAATTCTTCGAGGAAAATGAAAGAGCCCCAAAAATCGGCATTGGTTCCCAAAAATAGCCAAAAAATTGCTGAAGATTTGGACATGAAAAAATGGTTCACATTCCATTGAAACGGTGCTAGCCGAACGGACCTTGTTTTTTGGCTGAAATTTCAACAAGTTGCTTTATAGTTGAGCTACTTTGTGACGAGCTCATGGTTTGGTCTCAGATTCATTATTTTAGTTGAAAGTTCACATCCTTCTTTGAAAATCCAACTAATTGGTTGAAAATTTCAATATTTGTTTAAAAAATTGTGAATTTTGTTGAAAATTCAACTGTTTTGTACAAGGTTCATTATTTTGGCTTGGAAATTCAACAATTTGGTTGACATTTTCACATTCTCATATTAACGAGAAGGTATTGGTTTTATGTGAAAATTGACATTCGCGGAAGTCACTAAATCTCCATGTTTCGAAACCCCCTGAATTCGAAAAAGTTAGGTTTCACGATCGTGTCTGTCCATCTTTTGTCGTTGTCGTCTGTATACTGGATAACTTTTAAAAGACTAATTGGATTGGTTTTTACTTTGGCATACGTGTTGAGTGATCAAAAAAAAGGACGAGTTCGCTAAGCAGCCATTTTTGACCAACGGTTCTTTTGGTTTTATCCATCGAAAATGCTTTTTAAAAATAAAAAATTCCATTTTACAGCCTAATTATACAAGATACGACATAAATGTTGCAAGCAAAATTGTTGATCTTAAAAATGGCTGCAAATTTGCTTGCAACTATTTTTGCGATAAGATGCATATTTTTTATTTTAATGGTGAAAAATATTTTTAAAAGAATCCACTTTCCGGCAGAACTATACGAAATAAGAGAAAAAAGGTGAAAAGCAACATTGTTCACCTTAAAAGGGTCTAAAAATTTTCTAAGAACTATTTTTTGATAACACGCATAGTATTTCTCTTAATCGTGAAAAATGTTATTGAGAATAAAGAATTCCACTTTCAGGCAAAACTATAGAAAATACGAATAGAAAATTTCATAAGACAAAATTGTTCCTGAAAAAGGGATCTACAAATTTAATTAAGACAATTTATTTAATGAGACATCTACTTTTTGTTTTAGTCAAACTATAAGGGATTCAAAAAAATGTTACATGGTAAAATTATTTATATCAGAACAATCTAAAAATTTCCTCTAAATCATTGTTCAATAAAACGCACAGATTTTGTTTTTATCATTAACAAAAACATGAATACAAAATTTTTAATTTTTGAAGAAAAACGTCACAAGATACAACAAATTATTTAACGACAAAATTTTTACCAAAAAAGGTACAATAAAATGTTCAACGGCAAAACTTTCAACGTCAAACTGAAGTCCATTTGAATGATTGAACTTTACTTCTATCAAATTTAAAATTAACGAAATTAAAATAAACACACTTACCTAATTTGTTAGGTAATGAACTTACTTGTCATTAACAAAATAAATTGATGTGCAGAAATTAATGCAACGTAAATTTATTATAACAGATTTCAACATAATATAGAAAATTTTGCGTTTTTGACATACTTCAATCGAGTGCGAAGCGCGAAACATGTGATGAGAATTTTTTCGTTAAAGTCGAAGAGCTTTAACAAAAAAGAATTCACAATCACCAAATTATAGTTCTGAATGGCTTAGCATTCAATTTTGAAATCTGCTGCACAAATATTTTCATATTTTTTGGTTAAAAATGCAACTATTTGGTTGAAAATGATCTTTTTTAGTTGAGGAATCAACTATTTTGTCTGACTAATCTCCGACTTTCAAGAAAAGGTATAACAACTGCCACTCGACAGATATGAATTAAGTTTGAAAATCAATTTTTAGTTCTGAAAAGTGGGTCATTTTGATCTGAAGTTTATAATCACAATGATTTTCAACGGTTTGATATTTCGGTGTGTACTGTGAATAAATTTCCGTTCATTTAACTAAATTTATAGAGCTTACTTACAAATGAGAACATGTTCAATGATAAATAATAAGTCTTTCAACTAAAAGTGAATAAAATTTGAATAAAAGGAAAAGTTTGGCAGATTAATTCATACAGCTTTCACTTACCTCTAATGATAGTCTTTGATTATGTTCAGATATAAAACGTGGTACTATCAATGTCTCTTAGGAGCAAGAGGACCCTTATATAATCGAAACCGCGATGACAAACGATCATTTTTTAATATTTATTCTGGGATACTTTAAGGAAAATTTAGCATTGTCATTTCGTAAAAAATAGAAAGAATGAGGAAAACAATGATATTGTGTTTTCGATATTCTGAATCAAACATGACTTGGAAGAACACGTGTTAAAATTCTTGCGTGTCATGATAATAGACAACTCAAATATTGAACAAGAACCTGGAATCACTAATGAAAGTTTAGTTATGATATGATTCTTCAGAATTTTCAAACTAGTTTAAGGCCATGTGATGTTATCCTTAAAATAATTTTCCATTATATTTTTAGCAACGATTCACGTCCACACTACTTGAAATATATAGCTAAAAAATAGGGAAATTAGAAGAAATGCACTTAGGAACGTTTGTATAGTCCTAAATTCCTAGAAATACTTAGTAAATGAGACAAAGATTTCAAATATTCCAAAAGATTTCAAAAGATTTGCAGACATTTCAAAAGTTTTCAAAGATTTTAAACTCTTTAAGACCACTTCCAACATTATAAAAAAAAAAACAGAAACACTATATTTCGAAATTCTTGAAATTGTTATGTTTTCTAAAATATTTAGTTCGTTCATTATGAACACGAATATTGGAAATATTTTCGAATGATGAAAAAGGCAAAAGATTTCAAGTACGTCACGAAAATTGTAATGGATATCAACAAATTTCAAGAGATTTCATAAAGTTTCCAGATATTTCGGGAAGGAATGTGTATCATCACGGTGGAGTTGTAAAAAAGAAAACCGAAAAACTATATATTGAAATTCTTAAAATTGTGGTTTTTTTCCTAAAATATTTAGTTCGTTCATTATGACAATGATATTTTGCAGTTTTAATTCATAAGAAGGGAGCCGTTAATGTACTAGAAAATATTTCTATTTCATTCATAATTTAATAAATGCAAGAATTAATCGTGTTTCCTATCGGTCTAACTGTTTAGTAATAAACTTCAATTTAAGAAGAATTAGAATTGTGTAAACATGAATATTGGAAATATTTTCGAATAATAAAAATGCCAAAAAATTTCAAAGATTTCACAAAAATTGTAATGGTTTTCAATGAATTTCAAGAGATTTCATAAAGATTCCTGATACTTCAGGAAGGAATGTATATCATTACGGTGGAGTTGAAACAACTTAAAATTTTTTTCAGTATTTGAAATTTCAGTTTTCGATTTTATTAATCAGGGCTGTGCAAAAGCTCGACCCGCACGAGCCGAGCGTATTATGACCGATTGGGTTATTTTCACGAAAATAGGGGACTAATAGGAAAATGAATCATTTTAAATGAAATGAATGTATTGTTACCGTATTGAATTCTATATGCGCTCAAGATTTTAGGTCGAAGTATATTGCATTTTGAACAAAGCAGTTGAATTTTCAACCGTGGAAGATTAATTTTTTACGAAAAGAGATGATTTTGTAACGAAAGACTTGACTTTTCAAGCTAAAAAATCGCATCTTTTAGAAAACAATTGACTTATAAGTCCATAATATGAATTTTCAACAATGAAAGATGATTTTTCAACCAAATAGTTAAATTTTAAAGCAAAAAAGACGAATTTTGAATCAAAAAGTTCAATTTTCCACCTACAAAGATGAATTTTCAACCGAATGGTCGATTGTTCAAACAGAAAAGACTAAACTTCTAAAAACGGCTCAATTTCCAAGCCAATAAGACGAATTTTTTAGAAGACAGTTCAATTTTCAATCCAAAAAACTATCAATTCAAAAAAAAAAAAAAACATTTTCAACAAAGCAGTTAAAGTTTCGAGAAAGGTGACTTTTTAACAAACTAGTTGAAATTTTAACGAAATATTGAAATTTTCAATGAAATATTTCGACTTTTAAATCCAAAGCAATGAATTTTTAAATCCAAAGCAATGAATTTGCAATCAAATAGTTGAATTTTCAACCATCAAAAATTCATCATCAACCAAACAGTTGCATTTGCAACCAACTTGTTGGACTTTTAAGTTTTCTTAAAGTTTAATTTAATTAACTTTAAGGTAAACATAATGAAATTTGATATTCGAAATTTCAAATACTGGAAAAAATTCAAAGTTGTTTCAACTCCACCGTAATGATATACATCCTTCCTGAAGTATCTGGAATCTTGATGAAATCTCTTGAAATTCTTTGAAAACCATTACAATTTTTGTGAAATCTTTGAGATTTTTTGGCATTTCCATTATTCGAAAATATTTCCAATATTCATGTTTACACAATTCCAATTATTCTTAAATTGGAGTTAACTTTTAAGTTGGATTTTTAAGCAAAAAGGACAAATGTTCAACAAAGTACATAGTTCAATTTTTAACCAAATAGTTGACTTTTCAGCCTATAAAGATGTACTTTCAACCACTTTGTCGAATTTTCAAACAAAAAATATCAAACTGCAACCAAAAGCTGCTGCATTTTCAGCCAAATAGTTAAATTCTCAATCCAAAGGAATGAAATTTCTATCCAGAAAGGCGCATTTTCAAAAACACAGTTAAATTTTTAACGAAATAATTAAATTTTCAAGGAAATGGTTGAAATTTTAACAATATAATCGAATTTTTAACAAAATAGTTGAATTTTCAACTAAAGTGATGAAGCTTAAAAATAATCGATTTTTAACAATTGAGTTCAACTTTCAACCAAATATTGAATTTTTAATAAAAAAAAAAAAAATTTTCAACGAAAAATATGATGGTTGATATTTCAACCAAGAAAATATTTCTATTTTAAATCAAAACACAATTTAACCCGAAAGATATTTTCTCAAGATAAAATATAATAGTTAATTTTTCAACCAAAAGAATGTAATTTTGAACCAGAAACGACTGAATTCAACCAAAAAAACGAATTTTTAACAAAATAGTTCAATTTTCAACCAAACAGTTTAGTTTTTGACCAAGCAGTTGTATTTTTAAGCGAAAAAAATTAAATTTCTACCAAAAGAGATAAATTTTCAAACCAGAAAGACGAATTCTCCAGAAAACAGTTGAATTTCCTACCAAAAAATATGAATTTTCAACAAAAAAGTCAATTTACAACCCAGAATGGAATAGCGTTATTCACAGTTGAAGAAATAGATTTTAAAAAGAGACGAATGTACAACGAAACACATAAATGTTCAACGAAAGGGTTGAATTTCCAACTAAATACGATTCATTTTCAACGAATAATCAAATAGATGAATTTTCAGTTAAAACAATTAATTGTTATTCAAAGAAACGAATTTTCTTATTGGGTTCTATTAATTCAGCTCGCAGTAAAGCGAAAAAACGAGAAAAAGGGGAAGTTTCTTGAAAACAGGGGAAAAAGAGGAATTCTTAAAAAAAAGGGAAAAGAGGGTAATAGGGGAAAGCGTGTTCACACTCTTATCGAGATGCTTTCATTTGTAAAATAAAATCACTAATTTTCATTTGCTGAAGCATTAAAAAAAAATTGTTATTGACATTTATGTTTTCCATGTGTAATGTCGCATTCTGCGTCCACCTTCCCCCCCATCCACCGTCAGAGTGACGTATGTTTGAACAGTCCCCTAAATGAATTAATAATTAAAGGTTTGACAAATGAAATAGTAATATTTCAGCATTTCACTAATGAAATAGTCAAAAAAGTACAAGTTTATTTACGTAAAGTCAATTTGTAAAAATATGAATTAATTCTTTATTAATGTCAGTTACTAATCAAGTAGTGAACTTTTGTTGTCGATTCTTTTCAATATAAAATTGTAGACGTGACTTCAACGACTCATAATGTGTCAGGTGTGCATACATTTCAAAGAGATTTTTTTTAACGCGAATAAAATAAGGTCAAATAGTTTATGTGCACAAATAATTCTTGTTTTTCCATTTAGAGGCAGTAACTTGTAAATATTTCATGTTTGTGAAGGTGACGTAGCCTATTTATCAGTTTCACAATATTGCCTTCTCATTCTTCCAATAAAGTTTAAAATGTTGCACAATCCCGTTTTATATTAAATTTTTCTATTTGTCATGTTTCCTATTTCACTTACCGAATTATTAAATGTATCGTCTAAGTGAATTAGTTATTTTCTACTAATCATTATTGGCTCACTTTTGTCTAATTGAATTAATCGAATTTCACTAACTTAGATTTAGAAAGAACAAGAAAAACTTTTATTTGATTTGAAGAAATAATTTTCTTAGTTTAAAATAATGAGATTGAATAAATAATTTCTTAAGTCTTTGTCAGTAATTTATTTGAATAAGAAAACACATTTTTTTAAATTAAACAAATACAGGAATCATAGTAGTTCAGCAGTTCAATTGTAGGGAAAATAGGAGAATTCTTCTTCGAAAAAAGGGGATTCTTTTCTTTTCATTTTTCTATTTTTTGACTGGAAAAACGAATCTATCGCTGGATTCTTTATATCAAAAATTTCTCGAAAATTTGCAAAGTAACAAAGAAAAAATAAAAAATAAATAAATACATGCTTCTGAGATATTAAGTTTCTGAATACGAGTAAACAAGGTTTGATGTTAAAAATTTAGCCAATTCCGAGAAAATCGACCGAGAATTTTGAGATTAAAATTGCATAGGTTTTCAAAATCGGCTTTGGGTAGCGATTTAAAATAGAATTTTTAATTTTTTGCAGAAATAGAAATTTGCTGCTGAGAAATGGGGATGCTGAATGAGAAAAAAAAGTTCAATCAGAAGAATTATTTCGTTTCCAGACAATCAAAATAAAAGATCTCGATAATACAGCATGACACAATTTCGAAAACATAAGAAAATATATGTATTTTTTTCAAAAAATGATAATTTCGTGAAACATCGATGCTAGAAGGTTAAAAAAAATTATTGCCATGTTGAAATTGTAACTAAAATTTTGTAACAACCTTCTTGTAATTATGATATGAGAAGTGGTATTTTGAAAAAATCCCTTTACCACAATGCGTATCTCATTTTTAAGAATTTTTTAATGCAATAAACCCATTTTCGATAAAAATGTTGATTACCCAGTGCTGTACTCTCATCCTTCATCTGTAATTTTGTTTTACAATTTTTTTAATTGAAAACAATTTATACTCATTTCGGATACTTTCAAATAAAAAATTTGTATTTGTTGTTAACTGGAGATCTTGGAATCTGGAAGCTTTTAAATTACCTGATGGTTTCTAAATTTCTTTTTTTTCATTCTTCAATTTTTTGGTTAGAAATCATCATCCTTTTTACATCGCTTTCAAATCTTCCTCAAATTGCGACTTTTAAGAATCATTTGGTAAAGGTTTTTATATCTGAATAGTGTCAAATTGAATTTCCTCTAAACTTTTACTTCTCTAAGATGCGGATCCTTTCAAAAACAAAATATTAAATTTAACTTTTCTACATTTCCTTATTAGTTAAATTCGTAAGTTTTTTCAAAACTGCAGTTTGGTTCTAAATTCTGTTTTATAATTTTTCATGTTTTTAGCCAGAAATATCTTAAATTTTAAGGTGTATAGTTGAATCGAAAAGGCTTTCAAATTTGGTAGTTGTTCAACTTGCAATTTTGAAATTTCAAGAAAATTCATTAAAATTGAGAAGCTATAATTATCTTTCTCAAATTGGGAGTTCAAAGGATTATTTGGTAAGGGTCTTCAAGTTTGAGAAGTTTCAAATTGATTTTACTCTAAATTTTCTCTTTTTTTTTTTAAATGCGTATGTTTTCAAATTTCGAATTTAAGAGCTTCTACTTTTTTTTGTCAATTAAAGAGCTTCAAGTTTGTGAAAAGAAATTCAACTGGAGCGTTTGGAATTCGAAAGCTTCTGAATTATTTGATACAAAGAGCGTTTCACAGTTTTTCAATATGTGTATTGCATCGTCTTATCTCAAATCTTTACTTATTATATTATGGCTGCCTCTTGCACTCGATGCTTTCGTGCTGACTGTCAAAAAAATTGAAACTGTCGATTTTTCATGCATAAAATTTAAATCAACTATATCTGGATTTTTTTTCCTTCCCGTGATTGATTTTATTCTAATTTGTATTTTTTAACGAAACCGAAAATATATGGTCTACGCTCGCCGAATTTCGGTGAACCTAAACACGGACAATTTTTGATGCATTTTTTTATTTAAATCTAGAATATAATTAAAATAATTATAAGCTCATAACGTTATTTTCAAGACTTATAGAATATTACTCTATGAATTAAAAAGTTTGTTGAGGGTGAAGCAAAATAATTCTTTGATCATAGATTCCGAAAGTACAAAGTTTGGCATAATTTGAAATATTGACTTTTTAAAAAAATTCAAAATGGAGCGTTTAATCTTCAGAATGCTATATTCCTCATTTAACAATTCTCAGATTTCTTATAGCACAAGGCAGACTTAAGAATTTAAGGTTTGAACTATTTAAAGTTGGAAATTGTTCAGAATTTTGAATTCGGATATTCCAGCATCTTGCAAAAGTCCAAATTAAAAAAAAATCGTCCATAGAATTTGCAAACTTTGAGTACCAAACATTCACAATTTCTGACTTTCATTAGTATGAAGTTTTAAAAGTTGAGAGCAATCAATATTGAACGTTACAAATTAGGAAATTCTGAATTGAAACTTTTCCCAAAAATTTCACAATTTTAAACTTGAACTTTTTGAATTTTTGAAATTTTAAGATCATAAACTTGTATTACATCCTGTTTCGTCTAAACCGGCTGCTGCTCATATTCATGAAAATTCGATACTTGAGTATAATAATTCTACAGGTTTTTAGGACTTGTACAACCTCGGCAGAGATAAACTTTCCATAAATAAAAGTATTTTTAGTATTAATTATGTTTAGAGTATGATAAGCGACTTCTGCCCAAGGATTCTCGGTCTTGTTTGTAGTACATATTTCATGGCAGAAACATTTGACTTTATTATACAAAATTATTGAATTATATTTTTATTTGGATTTTTCATTTTAATTTTATTTTACTTTTATGGTCTAAGTTCTACATTTTTGTGGAACAAAGTAATTCCTTCATTTTTATATTCTCCGGTATAATTTGCATAAGAAACTGCAGATAAAACTGTTTTAGCAGGGTTTGAGAAAGAAGAGCCTGATTCAAGTCAAAGAAATCTTGTTCTAAGGTTCAACCCAAAGTTGAACCTTAAAACTGGAAAAAAATTTGTATATCTAGACTTCATATGGTTGAAGCACAATATAAGTTAAGTTTATTTTTGGCTTAAAGAAAGATTTAACCATTTTCAACGCGTTTCTAGCGTTATTCAAATTAGAGTATTAATTGTTTTGAACAGGCAAAAACAGTTTGAATATCGGTTGCCAAATATGTTTTCATTTTTTTTTTTTTTGAAAGTGGGACAATTTGTTTCTACTGTAGTATTTTCCAAGAATTTTAAGATAACTAAGTTTCCATTTTTCTCGATCACTAGAGTAATGTAGAATTCTTCGAAGAGAACAATTTTGCTTTCGTACTTTTGACTGTATCTTGCATATTTTGGAAAAAAGGCAAAAATTTTTATCTTTAGATAAACGGTTGCCGTTTTGGTGATTTTCTACCGTTTACATTTTTGGTGGATTTTTAGGCAATGACGAATTCGCTGCCAGAATTGTATAAAAAAAGTTAACTACCTTTATTATTTTTAAAAATACCAAATTTTGAAAAAGGTGCGTTACATAGATAGTTGGAAACTACTAACTGCTTATTGAAAATATATGAATCTACTTAGGGCTGTAAGCATTATCTTAAACAAAGTTATTGTTACGAACATATTAGGGCGAGTGAATATTCTGCCTTGAACGATTTCATTATTTGTTTCGGCAAATCGGGCATCGACCTGTGAGCGCAGCATTTTTACCTGCTCGCAAAAGACACTTCCAGGTGGCTCGAAAGAGAAAAACGAGCGATATAATTATGAGTATTAGAGTAGAAAGAGCGAGCGTTATTGCTAAGATCATAGCATGAAGGAAGACAGAGAGAGATAAGGAAGAGATCAGTGGCCAGGTAGCACGTGTTCCGTTCTCTTTGCACTCGTCAGTTTTGGCATCAGGCATTCTCCGTATAATTAAGACATATATTACAGAAAGGATATGCGTGGAAGATGTAAGCATCCAGAAAGGAAATGGTGGCATAGGAAGAAAATAAGATATACTTCCGAAAAGCGCATACCTCCAATTAATTTGAAACTCCGTGGACTTATGTATTTTGATGCACTGATAACGAAAATGATGGTGAAAAGTGGCGCAAGTTTCATTTTGATGATGAAAACTATAAAAAACCCAAGAAGCTCAAATTTTTTGCTTTTATCTTAGTAAATAATGAAAATTTACGAAAATGTTTAGAATAAAATTTGAAGATCTTTTAAAAATACATATTTTATGTACAAGACATTTTTACTCTACGACTAATAGCTTCTGAGAAAATGGATTTAAAATCACAGGAGTGCCTTTCCCCCAAAACAGTTTGGAAAGGGGTAGGGATGTGACCTAATCTATTTCTGTGACCAGTCACAGGGGTGTGGCCCAGCACGAGACGTTGAAAAGGTTCAGGGATATGACCTACATTAACTCGGTGCCATTCAAAGAAGTGCCACTTGTTTTATTCCAAGAAATTCCACACATTGTACCAACGTTTTCCTTCTTTTCTAGAAAAATATAGGTTTTTCAGAAACACTTTGGAAAACAAAAGATGTATTTAGAGTAGATCTACCACTTTTTTTCAGCTTTTTCAAAAATTTTTATTATTTTTTGAGATAAACGCAAAAAACCATGATTTTCATCGGTTTTCCATGGTTTTCACCATGAAAATCGAATTTGCGCTAATTTTCACTATCATATTCGTGATCAGCGCATCAAAATACATAGGTATACGAAGTTTCAAATTAATCGGAGGTATGCGCTTGTTCGAAGTATACCCCCCAAAACATTTTCCTACTTTTCTTGAAAAATATTGGTTTTTCAGAAAAACCTTTTTAAATATAAGGGGTGTATTCTGAGTAGATCTACAACTTTTGTTGGAAGCTTTTTCGAAAAATTTTATTATTCACTGAGATAAACGCAAAAAACCATGATTTTCATCGATTTTCCATGGTTTTTACCATGAAAATCGAATTTGCGGCAATTTTTACTATAATATTCGTGATCATCGTATCAAAATACATGAGCATACGAAGTTGAAAGTTAATCGGAGGTATGCGCTTTTCAGAAATACACCCCCAACACATTTTCTCACTTTTCTCGAAAATATTGGTTTTTCAGAAAAACTTTATTCATGTTGAAAGGTGCATTTTGATTAGATATACAACTTTTCTTCGAAGCTTTTTTGAAATTTTTTATTATTTACTGAGATAAACACAAGAAAAGACCATGACTTCGATGGGTTTTTCATGGTTTTCACCATGAAAATCGAATTCGCGCCAATTTTCGCTATCGTATTCGTGATCAGCGCGTCAAAATACATAGACATGCGGAGTTTCAAATTAATCGGATGTATGCGCTTTTCGGAAGTACACCCAGAAAAGAAAAAGATTGCCAAAGAAAAAGTCGGAACAACGGTGAGAAGAATTAAAGTGGGAAAAGTGGTAGTGTCTGTTGTATGCGCGTATAAGAGAAGATGAAAAGTGGATGTAAGGAGAATGATAATTTGTAGACAGAGGAAAAAGAGGAGGGGCTAGTGCTGATAAGTGGGGGGGGGTGCTGAATGCATAGACCAGGGAACAAGGGAGAGAGGTGTAGGAAGTAGTAAAAGGAGGTCTTCGTAAGAGACTAGAAGCATAAGGAAACGGATCGGGAGGGTAGGAGGCTTCTGGACTTGTTGCGAGAGGCGGGGTGGTGTATTTGTAACTGCAATATCAAGTGGAATAGAGAAGGGGAAACGACGTTAACAGGTAAAGGAGACACCGTAATAGATTACATTCTAGCAGAAGAAAAAATGAGGATGCTGATGGATAGAATGGAAGCGGGCAATGAGATAGGCTGCGAGAATTTTTCGGTGACAGCGACATTGAGATGTGGAGGACCAAAGTGCGGTAGGGGAAGAAGAAAGGAGCGGGGGAAAGGTAATTGAAAATGGCTCGACGGAGGAGAAAATAAGTTAAGAGAATTTGCAGGAAATATGGAAAGCGAGGAAATAGGAGTGTGAAAGCAGAAGGAGTAGCCACGCTGTTATGAAAACTCAAAAAGGTGATCAATAAGGTGAGGAAGGTGGTAGGAGATGGAGAGGTGGGTAGAAGAGGTTAGTGAAAAGACAAATGCAGGAAAAGTGAAGACAGGATGAAGGAGGGTGTAAGAAAATGGAGGAAAGGAAAAATGGAGAAATAGGAACTCAACAGGAGAAAAAGAGATCACGAGATAATGTTGAGTGAAGAAAGACAGAGGGAGGAGGTAAGGTACATTGCAAAGGACGAGTAAGTGGTAAAGGAAGGAAGGGAATGGGATGTGATAGATAGAAAGAGAAGAAGGAGAAAGGGCATGAACGAGGAGATACAAATGAGTGAGTGGACAGAGTACCACAAAGGATTGTTGGGAGGTTAAGAACGAAGGATAAGAAGGAAGCGTGGAAGGTATGAGAGGGAGAATTCCGGACAGGAAGACGGCTCAGACAAGGTTGCCCGTTAAGTGCGCTATTGTTTAATATAATGTTGACAGACCTAGAAGGAAAGTCAAAGGAGAAAGGAATACGGGATACGATCCTAGGTAGCAGTAAAATTTACTCTTTAGCATATGCAGATATTGTACCGTTTGTGAGTGTAAGTAAAACCAAGATAATGTGTTTCAGGAATAGAAGGAGCAGAGTAGAGTACTAGTGGAATATTAACGGAGAAAGGGTGGAACTAGTGGAGGAATTTCATTACTTATGGTTCTGGTTTGAAGAGGGGGGCGGCAATGACCTGCATTAAGGAGAAGGATGGAGTGTACAAGTAAAATAATGACTTAGTTTGGGAAACAGGGAAGAGAAGATTCAAGGATAACTGACGGTTGAAAGTATGGATGTTCGATGTGCTAGTCTGAGCAGTCGTTTGTTATGAGGTGAAGATTTGGGGATAAAAGAAGCATAAGAAAGTGAAAATTCTTCATGAATGATTCTTGAGGTAAGTCATGAAGGTGAGCTGAAGGTGCCCATATATGTGTTAGGAGAAGGACTAGGAAGAGAGAAATTGGTAGTTCGACAAGTTAAGAGAGTTTGGAAGTTTGAATGAAAGCTGAAGATGGGAGAATGGAGCGAATTTGCAAAAGCATGCCCAAGTGAGATTCGTAATAGAGAGAGGAGAGGCAATTCAGAAGGTGCAAGGTGGGGGAGTGAGAGAAAGCAAATGAGAAAAGAATGTGGTATTCAGAAGGGAGTGTAGACTAGCAGGAGGTAGAATTGGAAATGTTGGTGAGACAGGGAGTGGAAAGATAGAGGAAGACTATGTAACCAATGTACAATAAATAGTATAAGATGGTCAAGTGGGTGGGGGAAACAGAGTACCTTAGAAAGTTAAAGAAGAAGAGTAAGTGGAATAGGATTGTGAGGTTCAGAATGGCGAAGGGAGTGACAGCATGTCGATACTGGATGAAGGAACGGAAGAAATTAAGTACAAAGTGCGTTTATGGAGTGGAGTCTTGGTCCCATGTGTGAGAAGTGTGTTTTGGAGAAGGAAGTAGGAGGTAGAAGAGTGAGTTTGTGAGAGGAATTTCGGATAAGAATGATCAGGGAATGGGATGGATGGAGAGACTGGAGGAGACCGCGGAAAAATTTCAGGCCATGAATGGGGACTGGGTGTTTGGAAAGGCAGTATTAGCATTGACTTAGTCGAAATTAAGAATGCTGATAGTGAAATGGTATGGGATACAATCCCTTTGCGGGTGGCGAAAGAAGAACCGATATCCGCGACATCACATTATAAGTCAGTTTAATATTACATATTTCTTAATGAATATCGAATAGTTTAAGTTCAACGAAAGTTTCCGTACAAAGTGAAGCAAGTAAATGAATATATCTACGACTAAACCTATTTAAAAAGCTTAATTAATGCAACGGACGACTATTTGTCTACACTCGAGGGTACGCAGGGAGTGAAATGGCATGGTCTTATATATTGTTGATTTTTTCTTAAATGCTTGCGTAGAAAGAATTCATCTTCCCAGTTTTAAATATTTGATGTCTAGAGTTCATCTACATGTCTGAAACTTCTTCAGCTAGTTTAAAAATGAACATCTATACGAGCTTAAATCTTTCTGACTCTTTGTGGGCACCTTTCCCCTATATCAAGTGTGTTTCTGAATCTCGGTGAGGACTTGTTCTTAGGAGTTGTTAAAATATATCGCTTAGAGTATGATCAGAGATTTTTTCTGAACACATCGTGGTAAATGGTTTTTAGTTTGTTATTTTATTTGCAGGTTCGACATTTTGTATCTTAGAGGAATAAACGTTATACGTCAGAGAATTTTCTCATTTCTTTCTGTAATTTAAAAATAATATTTGCAAAGAAAATTCTTCATTGAATATAAAAATAATGAAAGATTATTGTCATAAGAAAACCAATGATCAATGATCCGTTTGGTCTCGAAGCTGCAAACTCATTAGCTGTGTTATATAAAATTTTCAATTTTCCCTATTCTAGTACATTTTGTTTGTCATTCTACTACGTATGTGAATTTTTTTGCAAAATGTTCTTGAAAGAGAAATTTTATTGAAGATGATAATTTTTGCTGTAACGGAATTTTTCATCTGAAATCGTATTTGTCGAAATTATTTTTCGGGAACCGAAAAACATATCTGTTCATTTTATTAACTCTGACTCTACTGATAAGGATTCGAAAATATTTCGAAAATTCATCCTCAATAAAAACTGTTTAAACAAATAAATAAACAATTAGTTCATTGAAACAATGCAGTAGGAAACATTCGCACCGAAAATTTGTAATTTCCAGAGCAATTGTTTGTACAACTGCATATCCATACAATAAAGTGAATTTATTATTTATATAGGAAGAGATTTGAGGAACATTGTTTGTACGAATGCATTTTTAAGAGGTATATAGTTTAAGTGGTTCTATATTTGAGCGGAAATATGGTCAGAATTCCAATGCAGTAAAAATTATAAAAATCGCAATTTCTGTACAGATCGCGATTTTTTTTAGTTCATAAATTTTGTATGTTGCTGGAATTTTGAAATCTCATATCGAATAATGTCAATACAATGATAAAACTACTCGAACTTTTTAATTATGCTGAAAGACGATGAGCAACTTTTTTTAAAAAGCATACATTTTTTAGAGTTATATAGCGCTCTTGTATGCTAAATATGAGAAAGATGCACAGAACTCCATTGCAGGAATTTTAAAAGTGATCAAACTCACGACTACGGTAGGGATTAGGAATTTCTCAAAATGAAAGTAACCGGAATGGTGCTATTTTCGTGAAACTTGGTCATAATTTGAATATATTGTTGAAAAATATGTATAAGGCAACATGTCATGATAAAACATATTTACTCTCAGCATTTTATGGTACCAAGTGAAATTTTAATTAACTAAAATTAGATAAAAAGCGAAAAGATTGATAGGATAAGACAAATAGATAGGATAGATACATCATGTAATAATTGAATAAAAGAAGAAGTGATTACTGGGACTAACGTCACGATTACTAAGATGTCTACGTTACTGCGAAAGTGATAAAAATATTGCCCAAACCTTCAAAAATGCTGGAAGAGTTTAACAAACAGGTCATACAATGCACAATTTAAAAAGTTGCAAAGCTGAACAATCTTAAATCTGAAATGTTGACATGTGATGCAGACAAAATGTTGAAGCCTGAAAATGATAGAATTTTGAGTTCCAGCTTTTGAAAAGGGACAATTTACATTTGGAAGCGATCAATTGGATATTGTAAAAATGCAAATTTTTTGCCTCAGAATGGAAGGAAAATTATAAACCCCGGAAAGTGAATAATTATTAATTGTAATTTTATAAGCGTCTAAAATTGGGCAGTTTTGAATAGAATAAATAAAAAACTCAACATTTCTAATTGCTACAGCACAAAATTTTATCATAAAATAAGAACCGTGGAAGTAGTAGCTCTTGTCGAATATTAAGAGTTTTAAAATTTAAAAAAAAACTAAAAAGTCTTTAACGGATAAAAATGAGAAGCTTGCAAATTTAAAGCATTTCTAATTCATCGAATGCAAATTTCCAGTGTTTGCAATTGTGAAATTTTAATATAGAGTTAAGAGGAAGTGTTTGAAACAGGAATCGTTTAATATACAACAATATATTTCGACAATTTATTTTTAGGAATGCGTACGTAATGAAACTGTCCCAAACGTTAAAAATAAAAACTTGAGACTTTCAAGATGAAAAATACCAATATTGAAGAGTTCAGTATGAATTTTTTCCAATTATACGATTTTTTTATGAAAGCATTACAAATTTTATATTAGTGTAAGCATTTAGGGACAGTGATAAAATAGAACACATAAGAAATGTTATAAATTTCAGAGAATTTCAAATCTATGATTTGAAAACTTCGAAAGTCAAGTCCACAATTTCTTATTTTCTTAATTTCAATTTCTTATTTTAGTTTCTGAAAACTTTTGTTGTAATTTCAATCTTGCATCAAGAAACGCGAAGTTGATAGAAAATGTATTACACATTTTAATTATAATAAAAATGTTACTAAATTTCAGGAATATTCCAGGATACCTAAAATTTTTTTTAAATTATGAAGAACTCAAGTAACAGACTATTTCATGACTCATTTGAAGTATATTTATATATAATTTGAAACTATAAGTACTAAGTAATTGGAGATATGTACGATTAATTAATAAAAATGGCGAAAAAGTAAAGTTTTCCAAGAATATTTTCCTACAAGATGATACAGCTTTTCATACATTTCAATTTTTGAGAAGAGTCCTATGTTGTATGTTCCATATTGTCTTATTTTTCTTTCTTTTTATTTCAATAACTACTAATTATTTTGTAATTGAGGTGTCTCGGACATTAAGTAACTAAATTGTATTTAATGAGACATGGCTGAAAATATTTGAAAAAATTATGTAACATGTCGGAGCCAGGGGAGGAGGAATCGAATCGATTTTGTTATGACTTGTTACACGAGGGAGAAAAGGGGTAGAAAATTGGCAAAAAAGTGTCACGTAATAAATGGATGGCCCCTTATATTTATAGCATTTTCAAAATTGAAAAAGAAACGAAAATTCAAATTTTGACCCAAATAACGCGAGATACGAAAAAAAGTTAAGATATCCAAATTGTTGCTTTTACGAAGCCCTTGAAAAAAAAATTGGCACTTTTCTTTTAAAGAAAGAATATCGGAAAAATGTTTGGCACCCGGTCAAAAAAGTTGTCTAATTCCAAAAGCAACATTCACACTAAATTGCTTCATTTCGCAACAGTTAGAAAAAAATTTAGGCCAGTATATATGCTTGGTCCTTTTTTCAGGTTTAAAACGTCAGATTGTGTGATTTGACATTTCGCTCCGATATTATGTGCTTTTTGGTTATATATTTAAGGAGATGAGATAAAAAGTCGTGTCTTAAAGTATAATTAGCTTTTTTCCTCAAAAATGAATTCATTATGAATAAGTTTATTGCTATGTTAATATCATATTTATGTGCAGGTGAATCCACCTCATTTAGAATATTTTTGTGAGGACATTAAAATAAATAATTCAGCCAAGTATTTTCAAATAAATGTAATGATATGTCCTTTATTTCTTGTGAATACAAATTTGGGAGTTCATCAACACTTTATATCTTAACTAACAATAAATAAAAATTAAACTTTCATATAAATCAAATAAAATAATAAATTTCCTTTCAAAAATAATTTTGAACTTTGAGAAAATAGTAGACTCTGCTCAATTTAAAATTTAAAACTTAGAATTTCACATTCCACCACCAGAAAACTTGAAAAAAGACACTGAATCTGAAGGTATCAATTTGATCTGTAACAGAATGATCTAAGAATGTAACAGTCTTTTGTTCCTTTATATTGATACCGATTTTTGTATCAATTTAACACCATTACAGAAAAATAGATATCTTCAGCTTTTTCGAAATATATGCAAATTCGGTTCTCTCACCAAAAATTACTATTTTAGCTTTCTGTCTCTCCGAATATTTTAAGGTATTGTTTTTCATGATTTTTCAACGATAAGATGAATAGACATAGACACTATAATCTTTTTATCACTTTAATTGATTTACTGTCGAGATAAGAACATTATTTTCGTTCCTTTTCTCCAGCAAGTAATTTAAAGGGTAACATTCGCTTCATAATTACTGAAAGTTCGATTTTGACTATTTTAATTTTGAACAATTTATTGTTTCATCTATTATTTGACATTTATTATTTTATTTAATTCAATAATTTAATATTATTCAAATTTCACTTTATACTACAACATTAAAACAAACAGAACGATACCAACTTTCTTATCTCGTCGACGATTCGATAAGAAAACAAATTTCATATGCAATGAATTTTACAAAGTTATTCGTATTCACTCATGAAGGATTTAGAAACCACCTTTCAAAATTGTTAAAATTCACCGTTATATATATCATTATGTAACATAATTTTTCGTTATATGTGCCATTTACTCGTTCAGTTTAAGATGACGGTAAGGAAAAAAGAACAAATTATCGTGAAAAACAATACCTCAAATATATTTAAACAGGCAGAAATCAAAAGTAGTACGTTTTTGGAGAGACGAAATCTTTGATTTTCAGAAAAATTGTCACCATTTTGAGCTTTCTTTGGCTTTTCTGGCGGATGACTACTTGGATTCGAATTTATATTTCTTGAACTGAACACATTACATTTTTTATTTCAAAGTGCTGGAGACCTTTGTTACACTGGTTATTATTATCAAATATATTATTTATATAATCTTACATTTCTCATAAGCCTGAAGTTTGCAGACTTTCCTTCTTAATTGGCAAAAAAAGAAAACAGCTTCATCCAATCATGAGCACATGTTTCCCGACAACAATACTTTCGAGATGGTCATCGAAAATGGCGCCATATACATTTTAATAATTGGAAATAATCGGAATATGTGGAGCATAATGTTTCAAAAAATAGTTTGGAGAATTAAGTTAATTATAAGTTTAAATTGCTTCAAATTACTATTTTACTGAATATTATATCATCAATTTTTTTCCAGCATCCAAATTATAGCGTGCGTAGGTCTACGTATATGTATTTGCGCTTGACGATATTAGATAAACATAGTTTTATCATTTACGTAATTATAAAATTAAATCTCGTCCTATAATTTTTTTCACCAGTAGCACATTTTATACTGATTCTTGGCACCATTTCGCTACTTGAATGGCCTCTTATTTCTAGGGATAGTGATTTTTAAAAAGAACCTGTTTGCACGTTTCAAGATTTTTTTCATGAAACGTTTCATGTGACAATTTTATAGCTTTGTCTACCATCTTTTTCTAACCGCAATTTTGTTCTGTATCGAGTGATTTGAGAGAAAACTCAGTGTATGTACTGAAAAGGTCGGCTTTCAATACCAATCAGTTATGATTTTACCTTCATCAGTTTTTATTATTGTTAAGTCTAAAAAATTGATTTTTCTATCTTTTTCAATTACTGAAGTGAATTGTATTTGGGTGTACACTTTTAAAAGCATTAAGAAGTATTTCAATTTTGCTTGCATCTAAACATAATACAGAGTCATCTGCATATCTAGCATAGAAAAGACTTATAAAACCAACCTTTTCTGAATCATCATTAACAACATCTTCCATTTTTTTATAACTTGATTTTCTTAATCCTTCATGACAATTGAAAATTAAAAAAAAGCTAAAACAGGTGAGAGAACGTAATCTACTGGTGACCCAAATTTTTGTTTATAAAATTTACCGTCAAATTTAAAATAAGGGGAATGAAAAGCAAAATTAATTGCTTCATTGAATAGTTTGTATGGAATAGTGGTGTGAGTTTTGATGCTATTCCATCTTTTTCCAATGACCTATTGTTGATGTTATTGGTCTTTATAGAAAATTATTTTTATGAGCTTCAATTAGGCCATAGAATAAGGAGAGAACTGTATTTTTTGTGTATCAATATCACATTTTTTCATGTTTGCTAAATAACCTTTTACTCTCAATTTATTCAAAATCCTGAAATTTCTTTTCTGTAATTCTTTTGTGGGGTCATTTTCAATACGATCAAAACTATCTTTATCTTCTAGGATTTCAAACATTTTTTGGCATACTCAGTTTTAGAAATGGCTATTGTATTGTTCCCCTTATCAGCTTTTGTCACAAAATATCTCGATTGTTTTTTGAAAACTCTTTAGTTAGTTTTGTATCCTTTATACAATTCTTTATCAATAATCGATTGCGAACAGTTGTTGCTAAGAAATTCATTTGACAATCGTGAAAGTTTCCTTCTGAATTCTTGTAATTTGTTACTTGGTATTTTCTCAACGTTCGTTTCGACATTTTGTCACTATTTCTAATAATTGAATAAACTTTTTTTCAGTGTTGAATATTGTCATCAGTGATTGCCACACAAAAATAAATAGTCTAAATGAAAGAATAAGACAGGCTCTAGGGAAATTAAATGAACAAGTACCTCATTTTTTCATCAGGGAATGCATCCTAAAAGACAATGAACTAAACAATAAAATGACTCATAATAACAAAAAACATGACCGGAAATTCGCTAATATAATTCGAACTCAAGGTGACATATAAAAACTACATTTGAAACATCAACTCATTTCTATCACATGAAAAACCTGATCCTTGGTTTCTTAATATCTCAAAGATTGATATAGCACAAGGTGTCATTAACATTCTCAGATTAGGTGAAGCTTTTAGTAACAGGTTTGGTGAAAAAAGTTTATTCAATTATTGAAAATAGTTAAAGGTGTTAAAACAAACGTTGAGAAAATACCAAGTAACAAATTATAAGAATTTAGATGTAAACTTTCAGGATTGTCATATGAATTTCTTACCAAAAAATGTTCCTAATCGATTATTGATAAAGAATTGAATAAGAGATACAAACGAACTAAAGAGTTTTTAAGAAATAATCCAGATTTTTTTATGACTAAAGCTCTTAAGGGCAACATTACAATAGCAATTTCTAAAACTGAGTATGTCGAAAAATACTTGAAATCCTAGAAGATGAAGATAGTTTTGATTGTATTGAAAATAACCCCACAAAAACATTACAGAAAGGAACTTCCAGGGTTTTGAATAAGTTTAGAGTAGAAGGTTATCTAGGAAACGTGAAAAAATGTGATATTGATACAATTAATACAGTTCCCTCTTTATCCTATGGCCTAATTAAAGCTCATGAAAACAATTTTCCATTTCGACCAGTTATATCAACAACCAGGCTCTCCAACCAAAAAAAAGAACACTTGCTTAGTAACATCATAAAAAATCAATAACAACTTCCGAATTTTCACTTGAAAATAGGGATGCTCTTCTCAAAGTCATTAATGGAATCATGGTTCCACAAGATCATATTTTAGCTTTGTTTGATGTAGTTGCGATGTTTCCTAATATTCCAATAGAGAAAGTAAAGGATGCCATTGAAAAAAGATAGGATAGCATCAAAAATCACACCACAATTCCATACAAACTATTTAATGAAACAATCAGTTTTGTTTGTCGCTCCACCTATTTCCAATTCCATGGTAAATTTTATAATCTAAAATTTGAGACACAAATAGGTTCCGTTGTCTCACCTGTTTTAGCTGAAATTGTCATGAAAGATTTAGAAATCAAGTTTTAAAAAAAGTGGAAGATCTTGTTAATGATGATTTAGAAAAAGTTGGTTGTAAATGTCTTTTTTATGCAAGATATGTAGATGATTCTGTATTATGTGTAGATGCGTATTTTTATCACACTTTGGGAAAATCTCTAAGGCTTAGGATCATTACTAGGCAAAATGCGTTTACACACAATTTATAGAAATACATTTAAAAGCAATACAACTACAAAATTAGGAAAAGACTTACGTAACAAACTAGACAAGCAAAACATAATCTGTAAAATCATATGCAAAAGTTGCAAAGCAGTATGCATAGGACAAGCAAGAAGGCCCGTAGGAATAAGGAGGGATGAGCACAAAAATAATTATAATAGAAATGAGAAATATCATAACGTTTTGTCTAATCATAAAATCACACATAGACATGACTTTGATGGGGAAGATGTAAGGTGCTTTATCATGATAGAAACCAAAAGAAGATAAGATCCTCTCTTTCCTCTTTCTCCCTCTTATAGTTCTGTTGTTGGATTTATCTTTAGGGTACACAATAATTGAATCCAATTAGTTAATAATTGAACCAAATGTTTTGAGAACTATAATTTTAAGTTTGAAGCAAATTTTTGTCGTATGGTTGTAAAATGCTCATAGTTAAAAAATGTCAAATGATTGTTAATATAGATACTCTTATTCAAGGTCACATATGCGGCGAAAAGTAGTATCTCGAATAAACATCAATACGAGTCTTAAAATTAAGTTTCAGGATAATACTTCATATTTGTTTTTCAAATTTCAGAAAGTAATAAGAGAAAACAGAAGATTCTGTTATGATGTAAAAGAAAAATAAATGTGAAGGAAAGTCAGATCAGGAACCTCCATACAAAAGAACTAGAACAGAGTCTGATAAAATGGAAACCGATGGGAATAAGGAAAAAAATTAAAAGTGAAAAAAGTCATATCAAGATTCATAATTCATCCAATAAGTTTTTAGATTCTCATCTTGGTGAGAAGGTATTGGTTTTATGTGAAAATTGACTTTCGCGGATCTCATCAAATCTCGACGTTTTCAGACTCACTGATTGAGAAAAAATGGATTTTACTTCGGTGTCTGTCTGTCGTTGTCGTTGTCGTCGTCTGTGAACACGATGACTTTCAAAGAAAAATCCCGATTGGACTGCCCTTTGGCACAGTGTTGTGAGGCCTAAAAAAAGACGAGTTCGTGAACCAGCCAATTTGAATAAAAATTTAAAAAGTTAGAGCATTCTCAAAAATTTTGATACCATTCTTTTCGAAATTCAAGAATGATACGTACGGTTTTTCGTAGTAGTAAAGAAAAGTCAAAATGAGAAAAACGTTGCTTTTCGAAAGCCCTACAAGATTGTCATAACAATTTTTCAAATTTTCTCAAGAAATCGAAAATTCAAATTTTGAGCCAAATAACGCGAGATACGAGAAAAGTTGAGATATCAAAATTGCTGCTTTTACGAAGACACATCACTTTTGTTCGAAAATTTGTTGATAGGAGGCATAGTTTGTTTTTTAAGAATGGAAAATAATATTGGAATATTTTAATTTTAATTTTTGAGCCAAATGACGCGAGATAATAATTTGTATATATTATACGGTGAACGCAGAAAATCGAGCGCGAATATTATGATGAGAATGTATTCCTTGAGGCCGATAGAGCCTTAAGTACATAAATTTCCGTTTTCATTTGAAATCAGAAACGAATTGAGTGATTTGTACATGAAACACATGTAGCACCGAGCGCGAAGCGCGAGATCGACATGCTTCGGGGCGCGAAGCGTGACGACCGATTTGCGCGCCCTAGGCGCGCTCAAACTTGCGACCTAAGCACGATGAGAATGTACCCGCGAAGCAGGCAGATTTATTAAACGTTTTTCAATTTGATAATAATAAATTTGGTTTAAATTCAAAATAATTTATTTTTATAATACTCGTCCTTATTTAGTTGTTGACAAGTCGTCTTTTTTGATTAAGAATTCAACTGCTTTCTTGAAAATTAAACTACTGTGTGAAAAATTCATTTTTTTGTTGTTGAATGTCCATCATTGTAGTTGAAAATTCGTTTTATTTTGTCTTGAAAATTATAAAATTTGGTGGACATTTTTTCCTCTCTTCCATGTGAAACATTTCTTTGTTGAGAATTCAACTCTTTTGTTGAAAACTCGTCTCTTTGGATTTAAACTCATCTCCTCTGGTAGAATCTTTCTTAGTTTAAAATTCAACTATTTGTTCTCAAATTCATGTATTCTGTGGAAAAGTTATCAATTTTGATAGAAAATTAATGTTCTTAGTTGAAAATTCAACTTTTTGGTTAATAACTCATTTTTGTGTTTCATAATTCATTTTTTTTTTAAGTTTTAATTAATTTGATAAAAATTCGTTTTTCTTTTTGCTAAAAATTAATTCCTTCAACTACAAATTTATTTATTTAAAACTGGAAATTTACCTTATTTAGTCTAAGATTTAACTATTTGGTTGAAAATTCATGTATTTTATTGAAAATTCGTCTCCTTCAGTAGAAAACTAATCATCTTGGTTGAAAATCCAACTATTTGATAATAATTCATCTTTTGGTTGAAAACTCATCCCTTTAGCTAAGAAATGAAATATTTTGTTGAAAGTTCATGTATTTCATTAAAAATTGGTCTTCTCTGGCAGAAAATGAGGATGGGAAGGGGGTTTGTGGATTGCAAAAGGAGTCTGAGGGGATGGAAAAGGCGATTTTGCTTCAGCTTTTTTATTATTCTTTGTTTATTTTATTTATTTATTATTTGTAATTTCTCACCATTATTCATCGTTTATTTTTAAAGGATCGCAGAAGGTTTTTATCCGGTTCATTAGGTTCACTTGATCAAAACGAATAAATTTACTAATTACAATATTGGTATATTCCCAAAATTAAGACAGTTCTTCTCTTACAACCGTTAGAAAAATTTACAAATCTGTACATATCATAACTGCATTTGGTCATAGAGTGTTTCCAGATAATTTTGTATGCATTTTTTTGCTATATTCATGATATTAAAAAAAAGTCACCTATAAACGAGAAAGTAAAAATTTCAAACATTTTTAAAGACGAAATTTTTTGTATGGAGATAGCTATAAGCAATTTTGAATTATATCAACTAAATACCACGCCGTGTTTGAAAAAAATTTGATTACAGAGCCTAGTATTACTGCCAATACCGTGATATAAATTCTTGAAATTTTGATTTTTTCAAATTAATTTTTTGCCATTCTCACAATCTTCATTGAATGAACCTCAAACTTTTTTGTTGAAAAAAGATAAATTTGGTTAAAATCTACGTATAAAATTTTCTTTTCTTAACATAATAAAAATTGCTGAAGAAGTCACATCTGAAATGATTTTTGAGAAAAATATAAAATCGAAATAAAAAATTATTTTTATCCAATCTGGCTCTAAAGTTGATAAATAATGGGCATTATCTAGGACTATAATCCCTCTGAATTTTATGACCTTACCTCTACCTGTTTTCGAGTAATCATAAAAAGAGTATTGTTGACACACACACACACACACACACATGCAAGCGCGCGCGCTCACACACACACACTGACACATACACTCGAAAATTTTTTAGAAACCTCATTTCCGGACCCCCAAGATCGAATTATGTCAAGGTATATATGTCAAAACATGAAGTTCGAAAATTCTCATCGTTACAAGGCTGTCTCTACGAGGGAGCAAAAACACTCAATATCAGATAATTTCAAACTATACGCATTCAAAATTAATGAATCTTCAATTGGAAATCCTAAAAATGGAAGAACTTCCAATTTTGAAACTATAAAATTGAATAAATTCCAATTCTTCATCTTCAAAATTGAACTCTCACAAAAAAACATCCAAAATCACATAATTTCAAACTATAAGCATTCCAAAATAATGAATCTAATTCTATAAAGTTGAATGAATTTCAATTCATATTTTTTGAAATTGGATTATTCAAAAAAGAGCATTCAAAATTATATAATTCTAGACTGTCAACATTCTACATTAATGAATCTTCAATTGTGGATTGTAAAAATTGAAAAATTTTAAATTGCAAATCTATAAAATTGAATAAATATCAATTGAAAATCTTCAAAATGGAACAATATTCAATTTTAAATCTTTCAAAAAGAACTATACCGAAAAAATTTCAAATTGCTTTATTTTCCATTTCGCTCATTAATTATTGAAGAGTCTGCCATACCAAATATTCGGAATTGAATAATTTCCCATTGTGAATCTTCTAAAATGGAACTGCATATTAGGAAAAAACGTTCCAAATTACATCATTTCGAACTGCGAACATTTTAAACTAATTAATCATTGATTGAGAATCATAAAAGTTAATCAATTTGAACTTTTAAATTTTGCAAATCTATAAAATTGAATTTAACTTTAATTTTAAATCTTCAAAATTGAATAATTTTCAATTTTACATTTTCAAAATTAAGATATTCCAAGAAAGCATTTAAAATTGCTTCATTTTTTACTGTAAGCATTCTAAATTAATGAATCTTCAATTGCAAGTCTTCGAGATGTCGCATTTCAAAAAGATGTTCAAGATTTCACGATTTTAAAATATAGATATTGAAAATTAAAAAAGTTGTCAATTAAAACTGAAATAAAAATAAAAATTGTGTAAGAGCCGATGTAGCTATTTTAATATTTTTTAAAATCCATATGATTATTATTAAATGAACTTCATAGTTACTTTAAATTTAAGCATATATTTTATTCTGATAATGATGCAACTAATATAAGATGCATAGTATAAGCGTGCGTAGCACGCTATTTTTGCTAGTTCAAAATAAAAAAATGGCAAGTCAAAGAAACTAGTGTTCATCAATAATGACATAAAAAAATATAAAATAATTGAAAGAAGTTAGACCTCATTTCTCGGACACGTATATCATTGATATTGTTTACCGTGAGAAACGCAAATCATTTCGCGTATGACTAAATAGTACATAGATTAAATTTTCATAAAATTTGATGTGAGCAGAGTTTTATTGTATAGGTACGCAAACTTTATAAGCCTCCTCTTTAGTTCCGAAACCTGCCATGCTCATCATAGGCTTATAATAGCCCATAATTAACATTTTTTCAGAAATAATAAACTCTTAGTGCTACTTAGTACATCTTCAAATTGAAAAATACTATTTTCAATGCTTGGACAATTTTAAATTGAAAGCGTTTGAAATTTAAAAATTTTGACATCGTAATTAGAGAATTTTAAATTGAGAGGTTCAAAGCTCGACAATTTCTAATTTTATAAACATGATCAATTTTTGGTTGAAGATTTCAAAAATACAAATATTCAAAAATTGGAATATTTGACTGTGGAAGGCTTCAAGAAAGAAAAATTCTGTCTTCATTCTGCAGGTTTTAAAATTTATCGTTAAAAGCAAGTTGCTATTAGAGATACGTTATCTTCTAAAGTTCAGCAAATAAAAAGATGTACAAATTCAGGAAGGCTGCTAACATGTACAGATATGTGAATAAATTAGCATCTATGAAATTATTAAAATTATGATAAAAATGAAGAGTTTTTTAAACATATTTTACTAAAGAGCAGAACTAAGACGCTCATTAATTGATTCCAAAGTAATTGAAGCTTCGGCAGGGATAAAGTTAGATAAAATTTGTCTAATTTTCTCATTTTTACCCCAAATTTGTGTTCAGCAATACGAAAATCCCCCTGGTACCGTCTTTCTCTTAAGAATCCGGTCTTTTATTGAATTTTTCAAACACTTGATTTAATTTGAATTCAAATTGAAATTCAAAACTTGGTTCAAATTTTGATCTCAAGTTTGTATATCCACAATACGAAGAACCCCTTGGTACCGAACCTCATGAAAATTTTGTTAATATGATAAAAGCATGAAAGTTTTGAACATTCGGGTAGCTCGAGACTTTTGCACACCCCCAATCACTATTTTTTCCAGCTATAAGTCTTATTCAAAGTAAGCTTTCAACAACTAAAAATTGTTCAAACAATTTTTTAAATTTTTTGTCAAAAATGTAAATAAATGATATCAGTCTGAGTGGTTAATTATTACTCCTGCAATCTGGTGTACACTCTCTCTTAAATCTTTCACAATCCGTCGTGACCTTCCTTACATACGAAAAAATATTATAGAAAATTTTTTAAAGATAATAGAAAAAAACATCATAGAAAAACATTATAGAAAATCCTTATAAGAAAGCCGTATAGAATCAAATAATGTTAAAATATTGAATGAATTGATGCAACAAATAAAGTTTTCTACAAACGAATAGTTTACTTATTTATTTAACGTAGGACTTCATATAATTCCAAAGTATTTAATGGGATTGCACAGATTTTAAGGAATTTCACAAAATTCTGGAAAAATGAAAAGATTCCAAATACGACAATTGATTTCAATGAATTTCAAGGAGTTCCAGAGAATTTGCGCGGATTTTGAGCAATTTTTTCAGATTTCATAAAAATTTCACAAGACTTGAAATGATTTTCATGATTCCCAAACATATCAGGGGATTTTAAGGGATTCCAATGGATTTCGAGAAATGCTTCCACGGGTTTTAGGGCATTTAGAAAGATTTCATAGGATTTCCAAACGTTTTAAATAATTTTAAAAGATTTCTTTGGTATTCAAGAGATTAGGAAATATTTGCGCGGATTTTAATGAAGTTCATAAGAAACATTTCGAGGGATCTTTGAGGATTTCAAAGATCTTCAAATATTTCCAAGGATTAGGGAGGATTCCCAAAAATTTCAAGAGATTTCAAGGGATCTCGAAGAATTTTGTAGGATTTCCAGAGATTCAAAGTTTGTCATTTCTCAATGAATGAAATTAAATTGAGTTACGAGAGATTCGTAGCTATTCTAAAAATTGCATGGAACTATAGGGTATTTCAAGGGCTTTCACTTTTATTTCTACAGAACTTCATACAATGAAATTAATTAATTTCTTTTCAAGGGACTCTGAACGATATCTACATATTCATAACCATTTTGATGATTTTAAAGATTACAAAGGTTCACAAAAGGGCTTGAAAGATTTCAAGGGATTCCTACGGATTTCAATAGCGTCCAAGATTTTGATGGATCATTGAAATTTCGAGAGATATCAAGGGATTTGGAAGAATTTTGTAAGATTTCTAAAGATTTCAAGAAATTTCTCATCCCTCACTAAATCAAATGAAATTTAATTTCACGGGATTCGTGGCGATTCTGAAGATTGCATGGGACTATAAAGTATTTCAAGGCATTTCACAAGATTTATAGGATATTATCAAATCTCCAAGGATTTCAAGTGATTTCAAACATTTCTAGGGAGTTAAGAATTTTTTTTAGAGAATATTAATGAATAAGTTCAAATTAATTCATATTTGAGAGATTTTAAATTATTTATACTTATTTTAAAGGACATTTACGATTTCTATTCATTTACAGAGATTTTAAGGGATTCTCGCGAATTTCTGGAGAATTTTAGGGTAAAAATTAAATTTGACTCCAAAAGATTTCTACGGGTTCCAACAGTCTCAAGGGATATGAAGGAGTTATAAAAATTTTTAAGAAGTTAGAAATTTCAAGGTATTTCTGGAAATTCCAAAGAATTTCAAGACATTCTTAAAATTAAGAAGGATTTTGAATGCTTTTATAGGATTTCCAAAGATTTCAATGAATTTAATAGAATTTGACAATATTTCAGGGACTTTATAGGACCTCCAAGTATTCAAAAGATTTTAGGGCATTCTACTCTTTATTTCTAGACAACTTCAAAGAATAAGATTAATTAATATTTTTTCAAGGGACTGTGAATGATCTGTACAGATTTCTAACTATTCTCATGATTTCAAAATTTTCAAAGGTATACAAAAGGGCTTAAAAGATTTTGAAGGATTTCTACGGATTTTAGCAAATTTTAAAGATTTTGATGGATTTTAAAATACTTCCAAAGGTATCCAGGGATTTGAAGAGAATCCAAAGGATTTTCATAGATTTCGATTAAATTTCAAGCGATTTCAAAGATATCAAGGAAATTCACAGATTATGGCTTTGTGATGTTTATTTGTGCAGGATCGCTATCTTTGTATACTTCCATATGAGATTATAAGTGGTCTAGAATAAATCGTTCCTTTGTACTTTTCCTTTTTTACATTAATTACATCAATATTTTTTTATTATTTATTCCAGTGATGATTATCCTATATTCGTTTTCTGCATAATGATTTTTTATAATGAATTTCCTATATCCATGAAATCTCTTGCCATCTTATGCAATCTTGCAATTTTGCAATCTAGTGTCCAACAAAAATACGAGCAATTAATCCTTCGTATCAGGCTTTCTGCAATTTTTCAAGCATATTTTGCAGAATTTATATTAATTTATCAAATAAGCTTTAAATGGGCCTCATACTAGACGGTATAATTTTCCCATGTAAAATAACGGTATTTCTACAAAACGTAAAAAATTATGTATATTTTGATTTAACTTTAAACGAATTCAGTATCTGAATTTCTTTTTTTGAACTGATTTATGAAATGTAAATATTTTCGAAGGGCAAGCTTGACACTCGCATTCCATCAGATAGCGACTATGCTATATTGTGATAGAGTTCAATTTATGTCTTATAAAATTTTAAAAAATTTCTTTTCGTTGAAATGTAATTAAATTTTCTTACCGACAGAATATTTTATATCATTAAGATATTCTCCTTATTTTATTCAGTTTTAATTGCAAAATTAATGCCATAAAAGTTTACGATTATTTTATTACTGCAAAATTCTCAGATAAAAAACAAGCATCTAATTTTAGAAATAGATAGAGAAAATATGCGGTCAAAAATGTTGTAACAAATTTTTTAACACGCTGAATATTCGCAAGAGCTTTGAATTTAAATGACAGCTTTATTAGTCGGAGAGAGAGAAACGCACCATTAGTTAGACTTTAGAGTGAGAGAAAAGTGAGCCTCCTTCATTCCACGATACGTCTATTCAAAGAAGAGTCGCCTGTGGTCGGTCGTTTACAAATTTCTAGGGAAATTGTTATGTGTTGTACATGTAAAAATTACTAAATTTTTTTTTTATTTCAAATTAGAAATGGAATTTTTTTAATTAAGGCTCTATAGGCCTTAAGGAATACATTCTCATCATAATATTCGCGCTTTTCGCTAGATTTTCTGTCCTCACCGTATGATATA
The DNA here is from genome assembly GCA_032362435.1 of Melikaiella ostensackeni. Lineage (NCBI taxonomy): Eukaryota > Metazoa > Arthropoda > Insecta > Hymenoptera > Cynipidae > Melikaiella > Melikaiella ostensackeni. The sequence goes on along the minus strand of JAUMHM010084298.1, from coordinate 635 downwards.
TAAAAAGTCATGGGGATAAATTGTTCGACTTTCTGAGTACTATGAGTATCCGTACATGGATTTAGTAAATTTCAAAAAAAGTGGTCTCAAAAATTTTAGAAATGCTCAAACTTTTTGAATTTTTGTCCAAAATGGCTGGCTAACGAACTTGGCCTTTATTTTGGTACACTCAAAGAGTATACCAAAGGCCAATCTAATCGGTCAATTCTTCCGAAAGTTATCGTGCTAACAAACTAAAAATCCACAGACTCACAGACAGACAGGCCGGCAGACAGACAGACTGACTGACAGGCAGACAGACTGACTGACAGACAGACACATTCGTAAAAACATGTTTTCATTTGGGACAGCAAATTAGAGACTTGTACCAGAAGCTGCGTCCCGTGGCTGGAGCCCGCTTCAGGATGCGAGTGACTTTGAAGGCTGTGATGGATAAATTATTCATTCATTTATATTTGTTATCGTTTTGTCCATTACCAAATTCACAGTGGAAGCGCTTCTTGTTTACCGAGAAGGTTCTGTTGTCATTCTTTTTCCCGTTAGACCTCTTATAGTGACGCAGTCACGTCGACAAGATGATCACTCACTTTGTCTAACTTCGCAGATATGCTTGGACTGCCCTAACAAAACAAAAT
>JAUMHM010084297.1:0-12527 GCA_032362435.1 Melikaiella ostensackeni | reverse complement strand
ATGTCTCCAGATGACAAAAGTGTCGTCAACGTAACGGCACCAAAATTCCGGTTTAAGCTTGGATTGATTGAGGATTTCAGTTTCTAGATGTTCCATAAAGATGTTGGCTATTACGGGTGAGATTGGAGATCTTATTGCTGCTTCTGAGGTTTGTTCGTAGAATTGGTTATTGAAAGAGAAGTGTTATTAAGACAGTGTTCTATCAAAGGTATGAGATCGGAAAGGAAGTTTGTAAATGATTTAATAATATCGATTGTATCAGAGATTGGTACTTTCGCGAAAAGAAATACTTAGCCGAAGTCACTAGGGTGTCTTGCGGTTGAATGTGAATTTGTTGTATCTTTTTGATAAAGTCAAGAGAGTTTTGGACGCTTGTGATAGAATTTTCTGTGGAAGGATTTAGTTCTTTGGCTATGAAGCGTGCTGGGTTATAAGTTGTTGAGTTTATTGTGCTGACGATCGGTCTGAGAGGAACGTTGTTTTTGTGGAATTTTGGGAGTCCGTATTGTTTTGGGAAGACGGGATTGATAGGTACTAAGTTGAATATCGTTTCGTTGTCTAGTTTAGAGTCTTTTAGAACGGTTTTTGTTATGCTGACCATTGTTTTTGTTGGTTTTTAAACAGTTTTTTATATGTATTGTCAGTAAGAACATCCATGATTTTGTTGTTGCAGTCTTTTTTATTCATTAATACCGTTGTGTATAATATATCCGCGTATGATTTTACTCGCAGATAAAGGCAACACAACAGTCATAATGAATAAAGAAGACTACAACAACAAAATCATGAGTATTCTTACTGACAATACCTGTGAAAAACTTGAAAAAGAACCCAAAAAACAATAGTCAGCAAAACGAAAACCGTTCTAAGAGACTCAAAACTGGACAACAAAACAATATCTAACCTAATACCCACTAATTCCGTCTCCCCAAAACTTTACGGACTCCTAGAAATTCACAAAAACAACATTCCTCTCAGAACGATCGTCAGCGCAATGAACTCAAAAACTTATAACATAGCACGCTTCATCGTCAAAAAACTAAATTCTTTCACAGGAAATTCTATCACACACGTCTAAAACTCTCTTGACTTTATAAAAAAGATAAAACAAATTCACATTCAACCGCAAGACACCCTAGTGAGTTTCGACGTAGTATCTCTCTTCGCGAAAGTACCAATCTCTGATACAATCGGCATTATTGAATCCTTTGCAAGCTTCCCCTCCGATCTCATGCCCTCGGTAGAACACTGTTTCAATAATACTTACTACTTCTTCAATAACCAATTCCACGAACAAATCTCAGGAGCAGGAACGGGATCTTCAATCTCACCTGTAATAGCCAACATCTTCATGGAACATCTAGAAACTAAAATCTTCAACCAATCTAAACCGGAAGTTTGGTGCCGTTACGTTGCCGACACTTTCGTCATTTGGAGACATGGGCTAGATGAACTACACGAGTTTTCCAATTTCATCAATCAATTAAATCCTAATATTTAGTTTACCATGGAGATTGAACAGAATGGAAAATTGCCTTTCTTGGACGTACTGGTTTACAAAAGATCTGATAAGACATTAGGACATGAAGTTCACAGAGCACCAACCCATACAAACAGATACCTACATGCTCCACTCCACCATCACCCATCTCAAAAGCAATCGGTCATCAACTTCCTTCTATACAGAGCTGTCTCCGTAACAGATAAAGATAACGTACAAAAGGAATTACAAAATGTAAAACAAATCCTCATACAGAAAGAATGCAAAAACAAACAAATTGATAAAGCAATAGGAAAATACACTCAAAAAGACAAGTCAACACAACCTTCTGAAGAAAGAGAGAGAGAGAAAAACGACCACCATCCTACCTTATATTCAAGGTATCACAGAGCAAATAGGAATAATTCTCAACAAACACAACATCCAAACCATATTCAAACCACATAAGAAAATAGGACAACTTCTAAACAACCCTTAAGATAAAAAAGCACCTCTCAGTGATCCGGGAGTATATAAAATCCCTTGCTCTTGTGTCAAAGTCTACATTGGAGAAACCGGGAGATCGGTGAGCCAACGTGTAAGAGAACATGAGAGTAAAATCAGGCTCAATCATTTCACGCAATTAGAACTAGCTCAGCATCATTTCGAAACAGGACATAGCATTCCATTTCACAAAACAACCGTCATCACCAAAAAAATGTAATATTTTTCCAATAAAATATAGAGAAGCAATCAAAATCTCAAAACACCCTGATAACATTAATAGGGACAATGGATATAGTACCAATCCGATTTTGCTTTCCGTCCTCCCGGGTTTTTTGGAAAAGACTTGATTAGCCAATCATTATATTAATTATTTTCAACTATCTTCAATTTCTCCGATGAGGTAAATATATTTTTCATCTTTTAGCATTAGATTTCTTCGTTTCTGGTTAGTTTATGAATAAAACCACATGTACAATGATATTAAAAAAATATCGTGTTCTTCTAGCTTCAACGATCTTTTGTTAAAAAATTGATTTGATGATAATACAGATCTATATCGAAACGCGTCATCTATAAACCTCAGAAAAGAAACGCTTTACTCCGCCACTAATAGAATCTTGATTCATTTAACCAGTCTAGCAGAAATAATTTCTAAATCATTTTATCAAAAATTATTGTGTTTGAAAAAAGGCGTGGAAAACAGTTTGCAGCATTGCCCCAAACAATGAAGGGATATAACATGTTGATGATTTCGTTTATCTTTGAAGTTTATTTACTGCAGAAGGAAAGATAGATGCAGAGATATTTAGACGTATAAACGAGGGTAGAATGAATATCGGCAGTATACGTGACATCACTTGAAGTGAAAATATGATGAATAAAGCGAAAATTGTAATATGTAATTCTGTGCTTGCACCCACTGTGCTGTTCTTTGAGGAAGCGAGACTTGGACGTAGCAAGATGAGGATAATAGTGAAGTGAATGCGGTTGACGTGCAGTTTCTGCGGAATATGTGCGGTAAAACGCTATTGAACAAAGTCAGTAATGAGTAGGTTGTACTAGAGGTAGACCGAAGAAACAATGATTGGAATGTGTGAATGAGATTCTGAAGAGAAGCGATATAAAGAGTCGTAGAAACACAAAGACTTGCATGAAAACTTGTATAGATTAGGCTTTATCAACAAGGGGAAATCAGTACAGATTTACTCACGGAAGAGATGTGAAGTTTTCAACCAATCCGACTCCTCTCACCACTTTGCGAAGGAGACCGCGAGAGAGACAGAACTTTTCCGTGCTGAGTGAAAGCAGTACTGGTGGAAAGCTTCACATCTATTCCGTGATTAAATTTTTACCGATTTCCTCTCGTTAACGAGGTCTGATATAGATTCGAAGCAAGAAAAAGATGTGTACAAAGATAGGGATGTATAGGGAACAATTTTTTGTTAACAAAGAAGAAAAGTTACGCCTGAATGGAAAGATTTTGTATACTTATGAGCCCTCGTGAACAGTTTTGCTTAGTGGATTTGGTTGAGATAAAGAGTATGGATATTCCTATGAATTTTTCAGTTAGTTTGTGTGCTTATGTGTACATCATGATGTATGATCACTGTGGAAAGCTCTTCACCCATGAAGATTGCTTGATAGATTGATCAGCTACCCGTGTCGAAGCAGTGTATTGGAACGAGAGCGTCATTTGAATGAGCAACACGCGATTTTTAGATTGCTCTAAACCTTATCCCTTCTCCTACATATCCCTTACTTTCCCTTACCGTATACATGCTTTGCTCCCCGGTAGTTTGACGAGGCTAGAACTGAACGATTCAGACTCACTCTTTTAGAATATTTGAATTTTGCTTATAAATATTTTCGGAAGATTTATTCATCTTCGGTAATTTGAAATTTCCGAAAATTTTATTTTCTGAAAATTATGTGCTTCTTTGATGATGTTTTCAGTATTTTTAGTATTGCGGGTTTTTTTTTCGGCAAATTATGTTGTTCTGTCCAGTGGAAAATTGTCTGATCAGGATATATGACTATTTTCATTTTTAGGGCAGATTTGTTTTAGATTTTGTTTTAGTTTTTACATTACCAGGAATGGGATCTGGATACTTTTCGTAAATTCTCCCTTTTTTTTCAAAAGGATATATCGCACGGCCAAATAGATGACGGAAAGGGGAATTCAATTCTGCGTCTGTAAGAAAAATATACTTAGTAATTATTTTGAATGTCGAAAAATTCAGTAACTTATAACTACTGTATGATACTTAATCTCGCGTCTACTATTTATTGACCAATAAATTGCAATTTAGGATTTTTCTGAATCCCAAATTTTTTTTATTATTTTGAAAAAATTGTATATTATACTGAAAATTTGAGCAAGGTTTGTTAATATTAACATGTACCATAGAGTGGCTCAATGAACCAAGAGCTTCGAGTTTTTTGCGTTGCCCCACAACTCCCACTCATTTTTTTAGGTTCCCTGAACGAGTGAATACGTTTTTTTTGTAAATATTCATGTGGTAGGGCGGAGATCGAATTGTTTGAGTAATCTTTTGTTGTTTGAACCACCTTTTTATCGAAAAAATCTAGAAAATCGTAGTTTCTTGCTATTTTTCTTACAAGCTTTAAAACGTGTAAAAAATGGCAAACAATGTAGCAAGAACGTTTAGTCCAAATCTTACTTTTTGCATGTTATGTATCAATTTCTAAGCAATCTTCATTCATTTAATGAATTTATTATCTCATAATATCGCGGATTGAAGGCGTTTTCCGAAAGCCTTGGCCCACTTTATCAATATGAAGGGTGGAAAGGGTGAAAAAATTCGTTTCAAAGGAAAAAATGTTTACATGAAAAACGCGCATTCAATATTTTTGATAAACTAAAAAATGGAGGGGTTCCACAAAAAATTCAAAACTTTTGGTTTCTTGGTCCAACCGAATATTATACCTCTATTTGCACTCTACACTCGTCTCCCGTGACTGTGTCTTCCTCAGGTCTGATGAGCACAGCAGCGGGGGATATTAAAATCTAGTTTAAATTGGATTTGAAGTGATGAGTGAGTAAACACTCAGTACCGAGTTTATAGTCTCTGAACCCGACACACGTACAAAAGTATTTGCCCAGAGATTCGCGATATAAATAACTTCTAATACGTCGCTGAGTGTTCGAGCGAAGACCTTGAGTATTGAGCGTCAAGGGACGCTCAGAGGGGGGGGGGCAGAAACATTCAAGCATGAACAGCTGGGAAGAAGGTACAAGAACGGACGGCACAGTTACGCGAGATAAGTGTACTTTGAGTAAAAGCTATTTTATAGAGAACATTTTATAAAGCCACCTGTGGATCGACTCATGAAACACTCTATAGTATCGAGAAAAAATTAGTTGTTCTTTGCAGAGTTCACTAATTATTCTTTTGGATTGTATTTTAGTTTTTAAATTATCGTATACAATACCCAAATTCAGAGGATGGAGGATTCCATGCACGATTCTTCCAAAAGGTTTTCCATCACCCAACGCTATTAATCCTTCACGGTACTCTACTCTATAAGCGGATGACGAACGTTGCTTATCACCACGTGGCGGTTGTGGACTTGATTCTGTAAGAAGAAATATAGGGATTTTTTATTAACGAATGTTTTCAATGAACCCCAAAGTTAACATCAATAGCGCGCTATGCGCGTGTGTACTTTCTTCTCCTCAAGGGTAAAATAATTTGGAATAGTAGTTCGAAATGATAAATAGATTATTATAAAATTAGAAGGACTGATTCATAAATTACATCACGGGATTGTTAATGCCTCTTCTCTCCACCCTAATTCCAATTATTTTCGCCTCCAAATGAAGTACTTTATCGAATAGATCTTTGATTCAATACGTTAAAAACAACGTAATAAATTTCAGATCAGGAATCCGATCTATAAGTTTTCTTCACATTTTGGTTATTCGACTATGCAGTGTTTAAGTAATATATTTTTTGAATATTTTGTTTCACAGAATTTTTATTAAATATATTTTTTCAGCGCCTGCATTGAAAATGCGAGCTCCTACGCCTGTTCCGCGTGAAAGAAGCGGCCGGTTTGTGACCGACGATGTTGGGAATGGGATGGAAGCAGTATTTTCAGGCTCGCGTTATTGCTACCCTCGCTTACTCCCACAGTGGCAATAAATATGACGATAAAAAAATGTAAGGCATCACTGAAAATGATTTTACCCTAAATTTTGACAAATGCTTGACTTAAAAGTGAAAAAATCCACCCTCAATAAGTGGTTGGAAATTTATAATGTGCTTTTTCTGTATAAGTTACATATTTATGGCCTTGACTGATTAAAGATGATCCAAAAAAGTTAAAATGCAAGCCATCGATAGAAAATTACTAGATAAAAAAAATGTATAGAAGGGAAATGGTGCAAATGGAATGGAGGACAAGAAAAACTGGAGAACAGTAACAAAAATGGGAAAAAAACAGGAGGATAGTCTTTGGGAAAAAGGAGAAAGTTAAGATGATTTCTTGGAACGTTGCAGGAATTAAAAACAAGTACAGGGAATTCTGAAAATATGTAGAAAATTGTGTAGGCAGTTCTAACAGGAAACGTGGGTAGCAGAAAAGTATCGGGAAAATATGAAAAATATTTTGCCAAAGTTTCAGGTGGGAGTATCAAAGGGCCAAAAAGGCAAAACGAAAGGGTAGAGCTAGTGACGGAGTAATAACGGAAGTAAGAGAGATGCTAGAAGAAGCGGAAGTAGCAAGAAGGACTGAGGGGGTGGAGGGAAGAAAAGTGAAAATAATATGAAACTGTCATAGAATTGTGGCAATTCATAACGGGAAGGAAATGAAAAATACGATATATAAAACGATATTTTTCTCCCTTCACAGATCTTCATATAATTTCTCATAACGGAAATTCTAGAAAGGCTACTTATTTATTTAGTAAAAAAACATAGACGGACAAAGATTTCACTTGACTTTTTCTTTTTTTAACTTATTGCACTTCTTGTTTAAACGGTTTTTTAGTCTCCACAACACAGATTGCACTTATTCATTGAAGTCTGTACTGTCGTGCAATACAAGAAAGCCGTTAATTTTTTTATAAATTAAATAACGTATGAAAGGGACAGTTTTTAGGATATTAAATATATCAATATCTACTATAAAATTATATAAAAAATTTAGTTACTGCTTTTCTTGTTTTGCTCGGCAGTGTACCGCTTAGTTCGGTTTCAATCCAATTGACTGAAACTTTTTCTCTTAGTGTAAAAATCTTGGAGAGTCCAATTTATGAGGTTTCATTTCATGGCTATTTTTCAAGTATTCACTTTATACATCTTCATTTTACACTCTAAAATATCCTCCTAGAGGAAGAAGAACATCCCTACGGGCTTTGCATAAATTCTTTTAGGAAAAAATTTCTTGCAAGAAAAAAATAATTTTTAAACGATTTTTATCGCGAACTGTCATTTTTCTTCAACTTAGTTCTATATTCTTGATTTGAATAACAAACAAATGCTTTGGAAATCCTTCTATTGCAAAATGAGATTTTCAATTGATTATATTGATTTTATAATTGATTTGATAGATTTTGGGTATCAGGAAAATGAAAATGCTAAAACTAATTGTATTGTTTAAGCCCAGAGGAAAAAATGTGTTTTCTAAAGAAATTTTTTTCAGGTTCAAGATACTCAACTTTTTCCAAAGAAGTATATTTTCACCTTGATTTAAAGAAACATATTTTTTTAACTCAGAGCATCTTCAAAAAACTCCAAGACATGCTTCCAACCGCACAATAATATTCAGCAGCTCCTAAAAAGAAGCCTTCCTTTTTCAACGAAATAATTTCAAAGTGTCTGCAAGTAAAACAGCGATAAAATTTTCAAAGGCACAGCGGCAACCCTTAGAAAACTCGAGATCATTTATTCAACCCCACAATAATATTGAACAACTTAAGAGGACAACCCCTAGTTCTTTCAACGAAACCATTCCAAAGTGTCTTCAAATAAAACAGCTAGACTATTTCTAGATTAAAAATTATCACACAGATCACCTTCAGTAAACTTCAAGTCATGCTCCCAACCCTACTGTAATAGTGAGCAACCCCTACAATTCAGCCCTGGATGTTGTATTTTTAATCCAAAAATGTTATAGCTCTTTTATATCTGAAGACAAATAAAAATGGTTTTGGTGAACCTAGCACTTTCTCTTTTGATTGGACTACGCACACCGATATTCTTTTTTGAGAAATGTTTTACTTTTCTTGATACTGTGAGTTAATCGAAATTAATTAAACTCAACAAATTTTGTCAAAATGTATGAACTGTGAGGATAACCTCAAACTTTTTTCCCCCTTTTTTTAGACCCAATTTACATTCACAAGAAACTCGATATTGAGTTCAAAGTTCAGGAAACTAAGCAAGAAGCACTGGGGAACGTTTGTCTGATCCTAAATTTAAATAATTATAAAATGAGCAACAAAGAAATTCTTTGAAAAAGTTTTTCTTAAATTATAAAAACTAAGGATCTGACAAACGTTCCTTAGTGCTTTTTATTCAGTTTCCCGAATTTTCAACTCGATATCGCGTTTCTTGTGAACGTAAGTTCGTTCTCAAAAAAGTGGGAAAATAAATTGAATTGAATAATAGAGTTCAAAATCGCAACGGGGTCCAGAGGCGGGGCCCCGGTGCGACCGTGGTGAAACTGCGGCGGGATTAAGGGGCGTAGCTCTCGTGGGGGGTTTAGGGGCAAGGCGCTCTGAAAGTGATACAAAACAATATTGAAGAATTAACTTAAAATACACTAACAAAACTTTTTCAGCTGGATAGGTTATATTTGTTTTTTGCCAGCTCATAAATTAATTGTTCGTAACCCTACCGAAACAAAATCTTGGGAATATCTCAGACGAAAATTTCAGGCCAGTTCGAGTCGATTTCAGTAAAATTCAAGGTAACATTTGAATGATTTCTTCTCTAGATTTTAGTCTCAGATATATGGATCCTCTTTTACGACTTAATTTATGGCAGTCAAACCTTGATGATACCGATGTGCGTCAGGCAGTGAGGTTCTCGCTATCATAAAACCTTCATAAGACTAATCCCTTTCAACATTCGAAAAATTGTTATTTAAATATCTACATGCATATGTTTCTGTGTGACAATCTTTATATTTATGTACAGTAGTATTTCTCTGATGGCAAATCTGAGAATGCTGTCTGTTTTTATGTATCACGTAAAGTTTACGAAGTACGTATAAAATATGATATACTTTGAATTTTTCAGAGTAAATTTCAGATGTTTGTAATTGTAAAAATCCATAGATTCTGATTTTTCAACTTTTGAATCTCTCTCCTGGAAATTAAAAAAAAATTCATTCAAAACTTTCATATCTGCCCACTGCTTACTACAAGAACCATTTCTATCTGGTTCGCTTGCCAGATGCTCTGTCAAGGCAACCTCTGTAGTTGCTTGTTATTTAGGAAGATTTCGATTATATTTGCAAAACCAAGTTTGTGAGTCTTCCGAAAATTCATGAGGCCTACTACTGGATCCTTTAAAAGTGCTACCTGCGCACTTTCAGAGAAAAATCTCAGAAGATTGACTGAGTCTGAGAATCTCTAGTGAATTTACAGTGAATTTGTATCGGTAGGGATGCTTTGCAGTATACCCTTCTTTTGACTTTTTGGGTAGAAAATTCGATCACATTTCTCAGAACTTCTTGGGGTATCCCAGCATCACTGTCATCCGAATCTTTACACATTTTGAACAAAATTATCTATTGCATTCACAAAATGATTGGCTACTGACAGCAGTGTCTTGGATAATAGTTGTTACCAATCATCCCGTCTGATGGCGTTAGTTGTACTATTTGAGTTATATTCTCCTCTTGCTCAAGCGTATGAGAATGGAAAGAGATGTCATGAGTGTGACAAAGTATTTGCGATACTCACTTAGTCACACTATCGAGAAAAGACTTAACTTGTTCATGAAAAACATGCAGAAAAGGTAACAGGTTTCTATGCTTGTGTTATCAAAAAGCAATACTGTGACATCTACATGTCAAGACCTTCAATTTAAGTCATCCACGAAAATAATCTCACTTATATAAAAGCTTCCAGCATAGTGGTCTGAAAAGGGATTGTACATTTGTACTTCAGTATGCGCCTAAAGATTTCCTTTATCACTGAAAATATTAACCGATTTTCGTTAACCTTTTTTCATTTTTTTCTGATTATATCAATAAAATAATTCTTCTGATCAAAATTAAAAGTAAACCATGTATTTACAATTTCAGTTTTTGCAACGGTTCTTAATCTCATAACAATGAAAGTGTCATTTTTTGCAAGTAAATGAAAGTAGCATTTTTCTCGCAACGGGGCCTCTGCCTAGCCTCTCTAAGGAAGTTTCCAGGACCACGCACTAAAAACTTCGAAACAGGTAACACTGAACGACACTGCATTGTAGTTTTGTTTACGATTATTGAAGAAATAGAAACAGTTTAACTAAAAAACAGGCTTTAGAGAAGGGAGCTGTTACTATTGAGATTAGGTATGCAAAAGATTGAATAAAAATATTTACCCGTTCGTCCACAAAATATTAAACGACAAACCGATTCTGATGAAGGGCCTTAACTACTGTCGATGGAAAGTTTTACTGTATAAAATGTATATTGAATGAAGCAATTATCATGCCTTGCCTGTTTCTGTTCACACAAGAAATGAAAAAAAGTTGTTGGGAACTGCCCGGACGAGTCCCAGAAAAGAATTAATAATCAATTCATAGAATGTAGAGCCTGCAAATCTTCCACTTACATACATGAAAATAAGTTGATAAATAAAATTTTGATATAAGTAAAAATTAATTTAAATCATATTTACCAACAGAAGTAAGGACAACCACTAACGAGAGGAATAGAGTGCCCAGAACGTTCTTCATTTTCTCTAAATATAGAGAAGAAACTGATTTGTGAAGAGTCTCGTGAAAAGTGAAACTAATGATTATTCTGATATTCCATTAGATAATACATGCGTATATATATATTTGAAAAATGTATTGGAGGGGGTACCTATTTTTCTAGTATGCAGTAGACTCTCATAAAGCTCCTGGTGCTCGGAACAGGATTACTCAGATAGCGCTCGCTTTGTTGAGCCACGCCTCTGGGGCTAAGCGGTCAATGTATCTGATACACATTGGCGGATTATTATCTCGCACACGTGCATCTGGTGCCACGCTCAAGGTATTTGCTGAACTTAGATCTAGTGAAGGGGAGAGGGGCTTAGCGAAAAAGGGGCTTACTGGAGACGGCGCTTTGCGAGCATCAAGTATATTTATCTTTCTCTAATCAGTTCTTTTTTTCCTTGAAAGGCGTCAACATCGTGTAAATTTCATGATTTATGTACATGTTATAAGTGAGAGGTACTAAAGTTACTTTTGAATTATTGATCAAGAATCAGTAAATGAATTGCGTGTTAGAAGGCATAATAGTTTGCTACGTTATCAGTTATTTGGTCTGTTAATAACGTCACTCATTCTTGAAGATGTTCCCTTACTTGAAAAAGCTTTAGGACAAATAATACAATATGACAATATATTAAACAATCAGCACATAAGAAATAATCTTACTTTTACTGAAAAATATCGATATAAATTAGATACATGCACACGCAAGCTTGTAGTTGCGTGCTAATTTATGGTTTTCAAAGCAGGATGAAAATCATTAAAGTATCTTCGAAATTGCCGATTTTTCGACAAAAAATATTTTTTTCGATTCTACATACTCATTTTGCCGTAGTTTGAAAATACTTGAACAAGCTACATAGGAAAAGCTTCAAAAAATTTTTAAGTTGGCAAATTTTAATTATTCATCAGTTTTCTAAGTGCATTTGCAGTTTGCTTGATATATATATATATATATATATATAGATAATGCCAAATATGGATAGATAATATGGATAGATAATGCCAATATATAAATAGACAATGCCAAAGAAAATTTTTGAACAGAATGCGGATTATTCATAAAAGAAATATTCGCGAACTAATTTCTTTGAAACTGAAAACCCGGTCTTCTTGAATCTTTTTTTCAGTCACCTTGGGTTAACATCGACCATTCATTATAATATATTATTATTTTTTATTATACCATTAAGCCAAACTCCTTGCGGGATAAGCGTAACCCGTTCGGTTCTGGTCTCGTTTTACTACTGGGAATTAAGGAAATTGTATGATAAATTTGAGTGCGGAATGTTTGGGAGGAGAATCAATAGGGTTTAGATTAATTTCACAACGTCGCTCCGAAACTAGTCGCTTGATCGATCTCTCTCGCAATCACCCCAAGTGGAGAGCTTCGCAAAGCCATTATAACAACGGGAATGATCATAACAGTCCACTAAGAAAATTTCTTTACTCTTGTCGAACAATGTTTGTTCTACACCACATTCTTTAAAAACCCACTCATTACTGAATTTGTCCATTAGTGTTTTACCGCACATATTCCGCAGGAACTGCATTCCAACCGCGTTCACTTTGCTCCTATCATTTTCTTGATACGTCCA
>JAUMHM010084296.1:0-31202 GCA_032362435.1 Melikaiella ostensackeni | reverse complement strand
CATTTCGTCATCAATAATGTAAAATTATGTTTTATAAACAATTTATTATACAGCATTGTCATCAATAGGGCCACCTTTAAATTTCGGAATAATTAACCGCACTCTAATTTTTTACATATTTTTCACAACTTATCGAAGTTTTTATATATTTCACGATATTCGCCAATGTTTTTACTATAAATTTTTCAACTCATCTTTCATTAGCCTGATTCGTACATTACAGAATGTTCTTTCTTGAGTGACAGAACAACTACGAGAATGTACTAACACAAAGCAACCTCACGCTTTTGCGCCATCTAGAGCGTGGCGCGTCAATTCAAATATTTTCTAATACTCATATACAATAAAAATAGCAGAAAAATTGCACATCTTTACAAACTATATTCATTGCATTATGTTATAGAGTAAAATGGTGCGATTTTTTGGAGAAAATTTTATGTTTTTTCGATTAAAAAAAATTGAAATTGCCCTTAATTAAGCCCCTGCCCTTAATAGGGTCCTTTACCCTAGAAGTTTTAAAGAATTTAAATGATAGAGCTCTCAAATTTGCAAACAGATTCTTTTTCTCAACTATTATCCCATTACTTTTATTGACAAGCATAAACATAACAGAATCGTTCTAATTAAGAATATAGGTGATAATCAGAACAGAAAGAATGTATATCATTGCTAGGAAAATTGGCGTTACATACGATATATAAAGGTCCATTCAAAAGCAACTTGATTGTTACATTGGGTAAAGAGAAATATAAGAAATTGGGAAAACAATGTGCGATTTGAAAATTCAAATGTACACAATGCGATGCTATTTATATAGAGCAAACAAGGAAATAAGTTAGAACATGAAAAGATGAAGATAAAAATAATTTTCATAGACGTGCAAGATATTACTCGGTCCTTACAAAACATAGAATTATACATGGGCATGAATTTAATTGGAATGATGTTCAAATTTTGTATTATAAAAGAAATAAAAAAAGGAGAGGTAATGGACATGTTTCTTATAAAGAGAGAAGGTAACAAAGCTATTAATTTAAAAAGACATCTTGCTAGATACAACAGAATTTAGGATGGAATCATTAATTGTATACAATGACTTTAGTTTTGTGTCATAATGTGGATTTTGTGTGAATCAATTTCCAATTAAGGAATAAAATAATCTGAATTTGGGATTTATTCAGAACTTTTCGCCTATGTATGTCAAAATTTAAATTTTCAATTAATGAATTAAATATGTACCAAAACTGTAATTACTATCAATCATATCTGTTTTTACTTTCAGGTGATGTTTTTCTAAACTAACAATTTTTCAAATTTTATCCCTTTTGTTTTTCTATAAATTGACCCTGACGAGGAGATTCAAATTGGCTTCGGAACATTTTGGTCCCTGGTAGCATAAAAAGAAGGAGAAAAGAAAGAGTGTGAGGTTGGTTTGGTTGAATCTTCCTGTTTACTCCCTCCTTTTTCTTCCTGTTGTGTAAATTTATTGTACATCTGTCTCTAATGAGCCAAAAAAGCAGGTAGTCTCAAAATCTATTTTTGATTTCTGAACTTTTTGGGTCTTCTTTTTTAGTTCCCAAAAAAGTTTCATAAGGAAATAGATTCTATTTCGATCTTCAAGAAATTCTAAAAGACAGACATTAAGCAAAACTTCGTTCCAATCTGCAGGGTTGCCTATGGATACTTAAGATTTGTTTTAATTGAGGTGTTGATGATTAACTCAATTTACCAAAGGATATCTATTTTGCTTGAATATAGTTTCAAAATTTGAGGAAGTTAGCAACTTTTAGAAATGTGTTATTGGTTTGGATTATTACCTTTTTTTTAAAAAAATGGATTAATCTGAATAAACTGGTTCTAAATCAACCCACAAGTTATAAGTATGGTTTGTGCACACAGAGAAAATTTGTTGGCGAAGTTTTACACATCTGAATAAAGTAATTCCAGGACATAAGGACATTACTGCAAGTTCACAGTAAATCCCCGGGATATCATGAAAATTCTACGAGAAGAGATGAATTTTCAAACCAAGACGACGAATTTTTAACAAAACAGTAGACTTTTTAGCCAAAAAGAATTAACTTTCAAACAAAAATAGTTAGATTTTCAACCAAAAAGAAGAATTTTCTACCAAGAAGATTAAGTTTTTACAAACAAAAGACGAGTTTTCAAGAAAATGCATGAATTTTTAACAAAATAGTTGAATTTTTGAATATAAAAGATACATTTTTGAGCAAAAATAAAATAGTTAAATTTTGAGTTAAAAAAATTAATTTTCAACGAAAAGAGAAACGACTTTTCAAAAAAATAGTTGAATGTTCATCCGAAGAGATGAATTCTAAACGAAAAATGATGAATCTGCAACCAAAAAGAATGAGTTTTTAACAAAGTAGTTCATCTTTCAACCAAGTAGAAGAAACTTCAGTCTAAAAAGAAGAAATCTTAGCAAAAAATTTAATAATTGATATTTTAATCAGAAAATATTTTAATTTCAAATCGAAATCAGTTTGATTCTACCAAAGAAGACGATATTCTAACAAAATAGTTGAATCTTGAACCAAAACAGATTGATTTTTAGCCAAAAAGGATGACTTTTTAACACAATTATTAAATTTTCAACCAAAGAAGATGAATTTTCAACCAAAAATATAATAGTAACATTTTCAACTAAGAATAATTGAAAAATTAACGTTCAACCAGAAATAGTTGAATTTTCTTATTGGGTTCTATTAATTCAGTTTGCATTTAAGTGGAAAAACGAGGAATAGATGAATTTTTATCGAAATACATGAATTTTCAACTAAAAAATATATATTTTTAACACAAATTTGGACTGTAAAATTTCAGTTAGAAAAATAATTTTCAACAAAAATAAAAGAAAAAAATGCCAACAAAATAGTTAAATTTTCAACCAAAGTGATAAATCTTCAACCAAAAACTTTAACTTTTGATAAATAAGTTAAGCTTTCAACCAAGTAGTTGAATGTTTAACTAAAAAAGTTTGGATTTTAAATAAAAAACAGTTGGATACAAAAAAACACATGACTTTTCAACAAAATACATGAATTTTTTACTGAAAAAGATATATTTTTTACAAAAAAAGGGATAGTTATATTTTCAGTAAAAAAAAAATAATTTTCAACAACAACAAAAATTTCATAAGAATATTGAATTTTCAACCAAATGGATGAATTCAAACCAAGGAGACTAGTTTCCTAACAAAAAAAATTTATTTTGAACAAAATACATGAGTTTACAACCAAATAGTTCAATTTTCAACTAAAAAAGAACCATCTTCAACAAAAAAAACGAATTTTCAACTCATAAAGATGATTTTTCAACAAAACAGTTGAACTTGCAACCAAAAAGACAAATTTCCAATCAAAAAGAATAATTTTGCAACAAAACTGTCAAATTTTCAACAAAATAATTAAATTCTGAAGCAAAGAATAAGATTTATTACCGAAAGAGATGAAATGTTGACAAAAGGATAGTTGAAATCTCAATCAAAACAGGTTAAGTTTCAATCAAACAGTTGCATTCTTAACCAAAAAAGATGAAACTTCTACCAAAAAAGATGAAATTTAGAACCAAAAGAGCAAATTTTCAACAAAATACATGAATTTTCAACCAAATAGTTGAATTTTCAACCAAAAAAAAAAATTTTAAACAAAAATGGAATAGTTAAATTTTCAGTTAAAAAAGTCAATTTTCAACGAAAAGAGAAACGAATTTTCAATATAATAGTTAGATGTTCAACCAAAGAGATAAATCCTAAACAGAAAATGATGAACCTCCAACCAAAAAAGTGAATTTTTTACAAAATGGTTCATTTTTTAACCAAGCAGTCGAATTTTTAGTAAAAAAAGTTGAATTCTTAGCAAAAAATGTAATAATTGATAGTTCAACCAGAAAAGATTTTAATTTTAAATTTCAATTTCAAATCAATAACAGTTGGATTCAACCAAAGAAGACGAATTTTCAACAAAATAGTTTAATCTTGAACCAAAACAGATTAATTTTTAACCAAAAAAGATAAATTCTTAACCAAAAATATAATAGTAACATTTTCAACCAAAAATAATTGAAGAATTAACGTTCAACCAATCATAGTTGGACTTTCTTGTGGAGTTCTATTAATTCAGTTCTCATTTAAGTGGAAAACCAGAAATAGACAAATTTTCAACGAAATACATAAATTTTTGACTAAAAAATATAAATTTTGAGACAAATTGGAATTGTTAAAATTTCAGTTAAAAAAATAATTTTCAACAAAAAGAAAAAACATTTCAACAAAATAATGGAATTTTCAACCACATAGATTAATTCAATCTTAGGAGACTAGTTTTCTAACAAAAGAGATTAATTTTTAACAAAATGCATGAATTTTCAACCAAATAGTTCAATTTTCAACGCAAAAAGAACCATTTTCAACACAAAAAAAAAACGAATTCTCAACCAAAAAAGATGATTTTCTAACAAAACTGTAAAATTTTCAACATAATAATTGAATTCTCGATCGAAGAATAAGATTTTTTCACCAAAAGAGATGAAATCTTCAGAAAAAAAAGTTGAATTCTCAATCAAAACAGGTTAAGTTTCAACCAAACAGATGCATTTTTAACCAACAAAGATGAAATTTCTACCAAGAGAGATGAAATTTAGCACCAAAAGAACGAATTTTCTACAAAATACATGAATTTTCATCCAGATAGTTGAATTTTCAATTAAAGAAGATAAATTTTTAAGCAAAAATGGAATAGTTAAATTTTTATTTAAAAAAAATTAATTTTCAACGAAAAGAAAAATGAATTTTCAATGAAATAGTTGAATGTTCAACTAAAGAGATGAATTCTAAACGAAGAATGATGAATCTGCAAACAAAAAAATATATATTTTCAACAAAGTAGTTCATCTTTTAACCAAGTAGAATAATTTTAAGTCGAAAAGATGATTTTTTAGCAAAAAATGTAATAATTGATATTTCAACCAGAAGAGATTTAAATTTTAAATCAAAAACAGTTGGATTCAACCAAAGAAGACGAATTTTCAACAAAATTGTTGAATCTTGAACCAAAACAGAATTATTTTTAACCAAAAATGATGACTTTTCAACAAAATAATTTAATTTTCAACCAAATGATACAATTTTTAACCAAAAAAGATGGATTCTTATGCAAAAATATAATAGTAACATTTTCAACTAAAAGTAATTGAAGAATTGACGTTCAGTCAAACATAGTTGGATTTTCTTATTGGATTTTTTCAGTTCGCATTTAAGTGGAAAAACGGGGAAAAGACAAATTTTCAACGAAATAAATGATTTTTCAACTAGAAAATATACATTTGCAAGACAAATTGGAACTGTTAAATTTCAGTTAAAAAAATAATCTTCAACAAAAATAAAAAAATAAGATTGCGACAAAATAGTTAAATTTTCAACCAAAGAGATGAATCTTCAACCAAAAACGTTAATTTTGAATTAATTAGTTCAACTTTTAACCAATTAGTTAAATGTTTGAACGGAAAAGGTTTCGATTTTAAATCAAAAACAGTTGGATTAAAACAAAAAAGACGAATTATGAACAAAATACATGAATTTTTAACTAAAAATGTTATTTTTTTACAAAAAATGCAATACTTATAGTTTCAGTTGAAAAAATTAATTTTCAACAAAAAAAACAAACAAATTTTCATAAAAATATTACAGGTAAAGTTTCAACCAGATAGATGAACTTAAACCAAGGAGACTAGTTTTCTGACAAAAAATATCAATTTTTAACAAAATACATGAATTTTCAACCAAATACTTGAATCTTCAACTAAAAAAGAACCATTTTCAACACACAAAAAAAACGAATTATCAAGTAAAAAGATTAATTTTAGCAAAAAATGTTATAACTGATATTTCAACAAAAAATGATATAATTTTCAATCAAAAACAGTTGGTTTCAATCAAAAAAGACGAATTTTCAAGCCAAAAACACGAATTTTCTACAGGGCAGTTGAATTTTCAATCCGAAGGTATGAATTTTCACCAAAAAAGTTAATTTCCAAACAAATAGTTCAATTTTGTACCAAAATGGTTGAATTTTCAAGCAAGAAGTATGACTTTTTAACAAAAGTGTCAAATTTTCAACAAAATAATTAAATTCTCAATAAGAGAATAAAATTTCTTTACCAAAAGAGATGAATTGTTAAAAAAAAATAGTTGAATTTTTAATCAAAACAGGTTAAGTTTCAACCAAATTATAATTTCATAATTTCATTTCAATTTCATAATTTCACTTTTTTGCACAAAATTCGTATTTTTGGATTGAAATTTCAACAGTTTGGTAGAAAATTCTACTACTTGGTTGAAAATTAACTTTCTTGTTGAAGATTCATACTTTAGGGTTCAAAATTCAACTATTTCGTTCAAAATTTGTGTTTTTATAGATTCGACTAAGAACTGAACCTTAGCGGAACGAAAACAGAGTTTATGGCTTAATGTCCGTGTTTGTTGATTGAAAAATTAACAAATTGCTTGAAATACTCTTTCTTTCTTGACAAAAAAATCTTTCTTGGTTGAAAATTCGTTTTTTTTTGGTTTTAAAATTCATCTCTTTTGGTAGAAGTTTCATCTTTTCTAATTATAAGTTCCACTATTCGGTTGAAAATTTGTCTTTTTTGGTAGAAAATTAATCCTCTTGTCTGAACATTCAACTATTTGGCTGGAAATTGATGTACTTTGTTGAATGTTCGTCTTTTTTGGTAGATAATTAAAGTTTTTTGTTAAAATTGCAACTGTTTGGTTGAAAATTAATCTGTTTTAGTTAATGATTAAACTATTTTGTTGAAAATTCGACTATTTTTGAAGAATTCAACTGTTTTTTATTTGAAAATTAAATCTTTTTTGGTTGAAATATCAACTATTACATTTTTCGTTGAGAATTCACTTTCTTTTCTTGCAAAATAAAACTACATGGTTGAAAATTAACTTTTTGGTTGATAATTCACACTCTAGTGTTCGAAATTGAACAGTTTTGTGGAAAACTCGTCTGTTCTGTAGAAAACTCGTCTGTTTTGCTTGAAAATTCAACAGTTTGATTGAAATATTTTCTCTTTATCAACTGAAAAATCTTTTTTGGTTGAAAATTTAACTCTTGTTGAAAAGCATCTTGTCAGAAAAGTCCAAGTATTGTACATTTTTCGAATTGTGGGAACGCCATTTTAGGTCAGCCATTTTTAAATTGGCAATTTTCACTTCAAATTTGGATTCAGCGACCCAATACAACTCCCTTAGTCAGCATATTGTCAAGAAAGTGCGAGTATTGAAAATTATTTGAAATTTGGGTCCGCCATTTCGGGTCATCCATTTTGAAATTGAGAAATTTTGACTTCAAATTCGGATTTCGCGACCCAAAAAAAACCCCTTAGTCAGTATCTTGTCAAAAAGGTCCGAGTATTGTACGCTTTTTGAATTTTGGGTCCGCCATTTTGGGTCAGCCTTTTTGAAATTGTCAATTGACTTCAAATTGGAATTCTGCGGTCCAAAACATCTCCCTTAATAAGCATCTTGGCAAAAAAGTCCGAGAATTGTACATTTTTTAAATTTTGAGTCCGCTATTTTGGGTCAGCCATTTTGAAACTGAAAATTTTGACTTCAAATTCGGATTCAGCGACCAAAAAAAAACACTAAGACAGCATCCTGTCAACAAAATTTGAATATATTTTGCATGTTTCTTCAAGTTTGGGTCAGCCATTTTGAATTTAGCAATTTTGACTTCAAATTCGGATTCAGCGAACCAAAAAAATCCCTTCTTCAACACTTTGGCAAAAGTCCGAGTATTGTACATTTTTTGAACTTTTGGTCCGCCATTTTGGATTAACCGTTTTCAAATTGTCAATTTTGATTTCAAATTCGGATTCAGCAAACCAAAACAACTCCCTTAGTCAGTATCTTGTCAAAAAGTCGGAGTATTGTACATTTTCTTGGGCCCGCCATTTTGGGTCAGCCATTTTAAAATTGGAAATTTTGAATTCGGATTCGAATTCATCAACCCGAAAAAACTCACTAATCAGCATCTTGTCAATGTAGTCCGAGTATTATACATTTTTTAAATTTTGGGCCAGCTATTTTGAGTTGAAATTCGGAATCAGCGACATACAACATTTCTCAGTCAACATCTTGTCAAAAAAGTACATTTTTGAATTTTGGGTCGGCTATTTTGGGTCAGCCATTTTTAAATGATCAAGTTTGACTTAAAATTTAGATTCAGCGACCCAAAACAACTCCCTCAAACAGCACCTCATCAACAAAAAGTCCAAATATTGTACAATATTTTAATTTTGGGTCCGCCATTTTGAGTCAGCCTTTTTGAAATAGTCAATTTTGACTTAAAATTCGGATTCAGCGACCCAAAACAACTCTCTTAGTCAGTATATTGTCAAAAAACTCCAAATATTGTACATTTTTCAAATTTTGGGTCCACCATTTTGGGTCAGCATTTTTAAATTATCAATTTTAACATAAAATTTGGATTAAGAGACACAAAACAACACCCTTAGTCAACATCTTGTTTAAAAAAAGTCCAAATATTGCACATTTTTTAAATTTTTGGTCCGACACTTTGGGTCCGCCATTTTAAGTCCGTCTTTTTAAAATTATCAATTCTGCCTTAAAATTTGGATTCAGGGACGCAAAACAACTCCCTTAGTCAGTACCTTGTTAAACAAAGTTTAAATATTGTACATTTTTTGAATTTTGGGTCCGTCATTTTTTGTCAGCCATTTTGAAATTGACAATTTTGACTTCAAATTCGGATTCCGCGACCCAAAAACCCCCCTCAGATAGCATCTTGTCAAAAAGGTACGAATATTGTACACTTTATGAATTTTGGGTCCGCCATTTTGGGTCAGCCTTTTTGAAATTGTAAATTTTGACTTCCATTTCGGATTCAGCGACCCAAAACAACTCCGTTAGTCAGTATCTTCTTGAAAAAGTTCAAAAATTGTACATTTTTTAAATTTTGGGTCCGCCGTTTTGGGTCAGCCATTTTAGAATTGACAATTATGATTCAAAAACGACGGAAAAGTTTTGTGAAACTTCATACGCGTTTTTCTCGATAAATTTATTTTAGGCACTTTCTTCCGAGCCAGTCACATATGTGTAAATTATGATTTATGAAATGAATCAGTCTTTTGTTGAAAGAACGTGATCAAATTGAAAACAAATTTATAAAGAAACTTAAACATTCTGGACATTGACCTTGTTCTGAGAGCATTGAAAAAAAATGTATGAAACGTAAGCGGTACTTCCAGAGGTCGAGATGAATCATACTTTATAATGTCCAGCATTCTAAACGGTATAAGGATCGACTTTCTTTCACCTTTTCTATATTAAATGACCCATCCATGACTAAGGCTGCGGAAATTTCCATCCTACTTTCCATTTTGTAAAAAAAATATTTTTATGTAAATGAATACCCTGCAATGATTTATCAATTTGAAATATAAGCAGGGCTGCCAGTCTAATTAATTAATTATAATTATATTATTTAATTAATTATAATTGAATTAATTATTTAATTGAACTAATAATGTGAGTAATGTTCTTTTGAATTCAAAAAATTCAATGAAATTTATAAGGGGTCCAGGTGTTTCAACAAATTCAGGATAAATTCTTAAAAACTCAAGAAAATTCCAAAGAATTAACAAGAATTCAGCATAAATTAATAAGAGGCCAGGGAGAATTCCAAATGAATTCAAGGGAATTCGATGAAATTTATACAGATTCAAGATGAATTTGAAAGAATTCAGGGTAAATTCAAAAGAAGTAAAGAGAATTCTAAGGAATTCAGGATAAATTTTAAAGAATTCAGAGTAAAATTAAAACAATTAAAGTTAAAAATCAAAAATTTTCCATTGATTTCAGTATAACTGAATTGAATTTAGAAGAATTCAAGAGACTGTGATGAAATTCACAGGAATTCAAGGTGAGTGTAGAAGAATTCAGGGTCATTAATATAAAACTAAAAAAAATTCATTGTAATTTATGAGGAGTCCAGGTGAATTTTAACAAATTCAGGATACATTCGAAAACATCCAAGAGAATTCCAAAGAATTAACAAGAATTCAGGGTAAATTTAAAAGAAATGAAGAGAATTCAAAAAAATTCAGGATACATTTAAGAGAATTCAGAGTAAAATCAAAACAATCAAAGTTGAAAATAAAAAATTTCACATTGGTTTCAGTAAAACTGAATTAAATTTGGAAGAATTCAAGGGAATTCAAGAGTCTGTGATGAAATTTACAGGAATTCAAGGTGAGTTCAGAAGAATTCAGGGCCACTTAAATAAAACTAAAAAAAATCAAAAAATCCATTGAACTGAGGAGAATTGAGTGAACTTAAAATAATTCAAAACAATTCAGGGCGTATTCGAAAAAGTTTATGAGAATTCCAAAAAATTAAAAAGATTCAGGATAAATTAATAGGAGGTCAGGATGAATTCCAAATGAATTCAAATGATTTGAGAAAAATCCAAAATATTCCATTGATTTCAGTAAAATTAGAGCGAATTTGAAAGAATTCAAGGGAATTCGATGAAATTCATACGAATTCAAGATGAATGTAAAAGAATTCAGAGTGAATTTACAAGAATTCAAGATAATTCAAAGGAGTTTACGAGAATTCAAAGCAATTCATGATAAATTTCTAATAATTCAAAGTAAATTCAAAACAGTTCAATTTAAAAATCTAAAAATGTAAAATATTCCATTGATTTCAGTAAAATTGAAGTAAATTTAGAATAATTCAAGGGAAAACTGACTGAAATTGAGTGAATTTATCAGAATTCAAAAGAATTCAGGATGAATTCAAAAAAATTCAAGAGAATTTCAAAGAATTCAGGGTTAATTCGAAAAAACTCAAGAGAATTCCAAGAAATTAAAAAGAATTCAAGATAAATTAATAAGAGGTCAGGGTGAATTCCACATGAATTCTTTTTTTTTCCATTGATTTCAGTGAAATTGGAGTGAACTTAGAAGAATTCAACGGAATTTGACAGACTTTGATGAAATTCATAAGAATTCAAGGTGAGTTTGAAAGAGTTCAGGGTGAATTCAAAAAAATATATTTTAATCCATTGAATTGAATAGAATTGAGCAAATTTAGAAGAATTCAAAAGAATCCAGGGTGGATTTGGAAAATTAAAGAGAATCCCAAACCATAAGGGGTGAATTCGAAAAAATTCACGAGAATTGCAAAGAATTAATAAGAATGCAGGATAAAGTAATAAAAGGTCAGGGTGAGTTCCAAATGAATTGAAAAAAAAAAAAAGTATTCCATTGATTTCAGTAAAGTTGGAGTAAACTTAGAAGAATTCAAGAGTATTCAAGAGACTGTCACGAATTCATGAGAATTCCAGGTGAGTTTAAAAGACTTCAGGGGCAATTCAACAAAACTTCAAGAAAAAATTTAATCCAATAAATTGAGTAAAATTGAGTGAAATAGAAGAATTCACAAGAATTCGAAAAAATTCAAGAGAATCCAAAGGAATTAAAAAGAATTCAGGATAAATTATCAAGAGTTCAGGGTGAATTCAAAATGAATTCAAATTGATTTCAGTAAAATTGGAGTGAATTTAGAAGAATTCAAAGGAATTTAAGAGACTTTGATGAAATTCATAAGAATTTAAATTAAGTTTGAAACACTTCAGGGTGAATTCAACAAAACTTTTAAAAAAATTTAATCCAATAAATTGAGTGAATTTGGGAGAATTCAAAAGAATTCGAAAAAATTCAAGAGAATCCCAAGGAATTAAAAAGAATTCAGGATAAATTATCAAGAGTTTTGCGTGAATTCCAAATGACTTCAAACTGATTTCAGTAAAACTGGAGTGAAGATAGAAGAAATCAAGGGAATTCGAAAGAATTTGATGAAATGCCTGAGAATTCAAGGCGAGTTTAAAAGACTTCAGGGGGAATTAAACAAATCTGAAAAAAAATTCACTGAATTGAGTAGAACTGAGATGAAAAATCATCTTTTTGGTAGAAAGTTAATCTTTTTGGTTAAAAATTCATCCTTTTTGGTTAAAATTGAAAATGTTTGGTTAAATACTAATCTGTTTCGCTTGAAGATTGAACTATTTTGTTGAAAATTCGTCTTTAGGTTGAAATCAACTGTTTTTGATTTCAAATTAAAATCTTGTTTGGTTGAAATATCAACTATTACATCCTTTGCTCAGAATTCATCTTTTTTTTTTATTGCAGATTCATCATTTTAATTTAAAATTGAACTATTTGGTTCTAAATTAACTTTTTTGTTGAAAATTCATATTTTCGAGTTGAAAATGCAACTGTTTAGTAGAAAATTTGACTTCTATATTCGTTCTATAATCGTTTCTATATCTGGTTGTAAATTTATCATTTTTAGTTGAAAATTTAACTATTTACTAAAAAATTCCTGTATTTTGTTGATAATTTGTCTTTTTCGGTAGAAAATAATTTTTTTTAAGAAAAAAAAATTAAGAAATGACTCTTTTCTCTTCTTCCAAGAAAAAGTGCAACCTTGCGGTTTGTTTTCGCCTCGCAAAAGTTGTCACACCAGCATTTTATGGGTCCAGTATAAGAGTCGCATTCCCCTGACGCAAGTCGTTTATTTGAGGAAATTTAACGACACTGGGGCCATATCGCTGGCCCCTGACAGGTACCCCAGGCCGAGCCCCAGGCCACAAAAGATTTCGAGAAATCGAGCCCAGTACGTACCCTATTCCCTCCTCAAATAGGGTTCATCGACCCTCATTAAAATCCACACAAACTTCTGCGTAAAATTCGAGATATTATAAAAGCCCCATGAAAAATGTATGGGGGCCTTTTTTCATTTCCAGACATCGCTTATCCGCTTTATATTCTTTCGCGAGATTGAATACTCTTGATCTCTCCTAAAATTCCTTTCAGCATAGTCAAGACAAATTTTTACTACAATATTCAAATTTCGAAAAATGGTTTAAAAAATGTTGTATCGAAATTGCTTTATTATTTATTATTCTTTATTAATTCTTTCAAATAAAATTAATTTATAGGGACCATATTGAATTCAATATGAAACGCTAAAGATTTCAAGTCAAAATTTATTGCATTTTCAACAAAATAGTTGAATTTTCAATCAAAAAAGATTTTATTTGAACTTTCGAAAGAAAGTGAGAAATTTTCAATAAAATAGTAACATTTTTAACAAAAAGACGATTTTTTTGAGAAGACGGTTGAATTTTCAACCAAGAAAGATGAATTTTTAACCAAGAACTTTTCTACCAAAAGCGATGACTTTACAACCAAACAGTTCCATTTACAACCAAATAGTTGAACTTTCAAGAAAAAATGACGGTCGTTCAACAAAACAGTCAAATTTTCGACCAAAAAAGATAGTCTTTTCAGCAAAATCATTTAATTTATTCAACCTACAACGATGAATTTTCAACCAAATAGTTGAATTTTCAAACAAAAGATTATTATCAACCAAGCAGTTGCATTTACAACCAAATAGTTGAACTTTCAAGAGAAAAAGACGAACATTCAACCAAATAGTCAAATTTTCGACCGAAAAAGATAGTTTTTTTTAACAAACTTGTTGAATTTTTAATGAAATAATTAAATTTTCAACGAAATAGTTGATTTTTCAACTAAAATTCAACAGAAAAATAAATTTTCAACAAAGAAATTTAACTTCCAACCAAGTAGTTGAATTTTCAATCAAAGAAGATTAGTTCTCAACGAAAAATATAATAGTTAATATTTCAATCAGAAACATATTTTAATTTTGAATCAAAACCGTTGGATTTAGCCAAAAGATTTCAATTTTAAATCAAAAACAGGTAAATTCAACCAAAAAAGATGAATTTTTAACCAAACCGTTGCACTTCTAACCAAAAAAGATCAAACTTCTAGCAAAAGAGATGAATTTTCAACCAAGAAAGATTTTTCATTCAAAAGAGAAAAAAAATGTCAACCAAATTGTTGAATTTTCAAGCCAAAAGGGCGAATTTTCTACAAAAACTTAAATTTTCTACCCGAAAATATGAATTATCAACCTAAAAGTTAATCTTTCTATTTTTTAACTTGAGTTATCTGTAAATAACCTAAATTTTAAGGTTCAACAATTTTCTGGAGTTTATTGTGTTTGTGAAGCCACTTCTATAAATATTCGACGCCAAAGAATTTTTCCGCGAATAAAAGATAAAAATGGTCTATTTGTTAACTTTTAATTTTTTTAAATAAAGCTAACTATCAAGCGTAAGCAATAATCTGTAGTCTAGTTAGTCTAGTAAACCATTATGATACATATAAGATGAAAAAAAAATTCCGCGGAAAAAGGATGAAAAGGTTCTATTGGTTAACTTAAATTATTTATAACAAAGCTGAATGTTTAGTGTTAACAATTTTCCGTAGGCTAGTAAGATTGAGAAGATCCTTTGATACATATTAGACAGCAAATAATTCTTTTTCGTAAAAAAAATACAAAAATTGTTTACTTGTTTATAAAATTTGTTCATAACAATAAAATTGCAAAATAAACAAATGATATCGTTTTGTGCGTTTGTTACGAATTTAATGATCTTTCATTCTGAAAAAACACTTCCAAATCGGTGGAAAATTGGAAGCTGAAAACTTTTTTAAATAGTAAATTTCAGATTTGCACCACTGTGCGCGCGGCTGAAATAAAACTTTCATAATTTCTCATTGATGATTTATTTGAAATAAACATAAAAAATAACATATTTATACCTTTCGGAACAACTTTCCGGCTGGAAGTTTTTTATTGTTCAAAATTCGCTCTACTCCCCATGAGCTTGAGAATATGAATACATGATTTATTTAATGTCTCATGTAAAAATTTATAACTTTTGTTTAAACAAAGCTGTTCATATATTATTTACTCTTCTAGTCGTAGAACATGATAAAGAATATTTCCTGTAAATTTCATCAAAAAATTCCAAGAATTGGCTAAAGTATGGCGAGTTGAAATCACAAAAGAGGAAAACATTGTTTTCTGAAAAACAGGATTTTAGGGCTTGCTTCGAAAACGGCAAAAGCTACAACTTTTTTATTTAGAGAAAAAAGATGCGCAATTAAATTTAATACAGAAATATGTATATGTATAGAAGCACTTTTACAAAGAAAAAAGTCCATTTCCAGAGTTGAATATGTATTCGTTTTTTTTTTTAAAATTAATTGTTTTAACTAAAACTTCAACTATTCCCTTTGAAGATTCATCATTTTAGTTGAAAATTCATCTTTTATGATTGAAAATTTTATAATTTAGATGAAAATTCAATTATTTTGTTAAAAATTCAACAATTATGTTAGTCATTCTTTTTTGGTTTAAAAATTCAAATTCAACTATTTTGTAAAAAATTCGCCTTTTTGGCTTGAAAATTCAAGAATTTGATTGACATTCTTTTCCACTCTTGACCGGAAAATTTTTCTCGGTTGAAAGTTCAACTCTTTTGTTGAAAATTCGTCTTTTTTATTTTAAATTCATCTCTTTTGGTAGAAATTTCATCATTTTTGGTTGAAAATTCGTTTTTATTTTCGTTGAATCTCAATTTTTTGAATGAAAATTTAATTATTTCACTTTTGTTGGAAAATTTATCCTTTTTGATAGAAAATTGGTCTTTTTTTCGTTTTCCCAACTAAATTCGAACAGAATAAGAAAATCCAACTATTTTTGGTTGAACGTAAATTCTTTAATTATTCATGGTTGAAAAGTCTACAATTATATTTTTAGTTAAGAATTCATTTTTTGGTGAAAAATTTTATTATTTGGTGAAAACTTAATTATTTTGTTAAAAAGTAATCATTTTTGGTTAAAAATTAATCTTTTTTGGTTGAGGCTTCAACTACTTTGTTGAAAGTTTGACTTTTTTGGTTGAAAATTCAACAATTTGGTTTACATTCTTTTTCTCTCTTGACCGGAAAATCTTTCTTGATTGAAAGTTCAACTCTTTTGTTGAAAATTCGTCTTTTTGATTTTAAAATTCATCTCTTGGTAGAAATTTCACCTTTTTTGGTTGAATTAAACTGTTTTTTATTTAAAATTCCAATCTTTTCTGGTTAAAATATCCACCACTATATTTTTCGTTGATAATTCATTTTTTAAATTGAAAATTCGTTTTTTTTTGTTGAAAATTTATTTTTTGTTTAAAAAATCAACTATTCCATTTTTGGTTGAAATTTGATACTTTTAATTAACAATTGTTCTTTTTTAGTTGAAAATTCAACTCTTTCTTTGAAAGTTGAACTGATTTACTATAAATTCATTTTTCTAGTTGAAGATTTATCGTTTTATTCAAAAATTCATCTCTTTGGTTGAAAATTGATATTTTTTAATTGAAAAATCATGAATTTTGTTGAAAATTCGTCTGTCATGATAGAAAATTAAACTTGTTGGTTTAAATTCATTTCTTCGCTTGGAAATTTAACTGATCTAGTTAAAGATTGATCATTTTTGTTAAAAATTCATCTTTTCGGTTCAAAACTTTATATTTTGTCAAAAATGCTTTTTTTTGTTGACATTTAATTTTTCAACTGAAAATTTAACTATTGCATTCGTCTTTTTGCGTTGAAAATTCAACCATCTTGGTAGGAAATTAAACTATGTCGTTGTAAATGAACGTTTTTGTTCAAAATTTATATTTGCGTATTACAAATTCAACTTTTTTTTTAGAAAATTCGTTTTTTTTTTTGGCTTGAAAATTCAATAACTTGGTTGAATTTTTTTTCTTTACTAACTGAAAAGCATTTTGTTGGTTGGAGATTGAACTCTTTTTTAAAAGTTCGTATTCTTGATTTGAAAATTCATCTCTTTTCGTAGAATTTTCATTTGTTGTTTTTAAAAATGTAACTGGTTCAAGATTAATCTGTTTTGGTTGAGGGTTCAATTATTTTGTTGAAACTTCATCTTTTTTAGTTTAAATATCAACTATTACATTTTTCGTTGAGAATTCATATTTTTTGGTTGAAAATTCAACTACTTGGTTGAAAGATGTACTCCTTTATTAAAAATTCATTTTTTTGGTTAAAGATTTTATTATTTCGGGTAAAAATTCATCCTCCTTAAATGAATATTTAAATATTTTGCTGCAAATTCGTTTTTTTTTGTTGAAAATTAATTTTTTTCAACTGAAAATTTTACTATTTCATTTTTGGTTGAAAATGTATCTTTTTTTTATCGTTGAAAATTCAACAATTTTGTTGAAAATCTATGTATTTTGTTGAAAATTCGTCTTTTTTGGTAGAAAATTAATCGTTTTGGTTAAAAAGGTAACTGTTCGGTTGAGAACTAATGGGCTTTAGTTCAAAATTTGACTATTTTGTTGAAAAATTCATCTCTTTTGGATGAATTCAACTGTTTTTTATTTAAAATTTAAATCTTCTTGGGTTGAAATATCAACTATCACATTTTTTGTTGAAAATTCATCTTTTTTGGTTGAGAATTCATATTTTTTAGATGAAAACTTAAAAACTTGGCTGAAAGTTGAACTATTTTGTTAAAAATTCATTTTTTTGGTTAAAGACTCATCGTTTAAGTTGAAAATTCATCTTTTTGTTTGACAATTCAACTATTTTGCTGAAAATTTATATTTTCGGGTTGAAAATTCAACTCTTTGTTGGAAATTCGTTTTTTTATTTTTTGGTTGAAAAATTTATCTTTTTTTAGTAGAAATTCAACTATTTGTTTGAAATTTATGTATTTCGTTGAAAAATCGTATTTTTTGGTAGAAAATAAATCGTTATGGTTAAAAAGGCAACTGTTTTTTTATAATTAATCTGTTTTGAGTATTTAACCATTTTGATGAAAATTCGTCCTTTTGGTTGAATTCAACTGTTTTTCATTTAAAATTTAAATCTTTTTTCGTTAAAAATTTAACTATTTGGTTTAAAGTGGAACTATTTTATCAAAAATTGATTTTTTTGGTTGAAGACTCATCGTTTAAGTTGAAAATTCAAGTTTTTTGATTGAGAATTTAACTATTTTGTTGAAAATACTTATTTTCGTGTTGAAAATTCGTTTTTTTGTTGTTGTTGAAAATGTATCTTTTATTAGTTGAAATTCAATTATTTGGTTGGAAATTCGTATTTGTTTGTATAAAAAATTAATCGTTTTGGTTAAAAAGACAACTGTCTAGTTGAAAAATAATCGTTTTTGGTTGAAGTATCAACTATTACATTTTTCGTTGAGAATTCGTCTTTTTCAGATAATTCTCTTATGTTTAATTAAATTAATTACTGTCTTTAATTTAGGAAGTTTTGACAAATCATCACAGAATATTCTAAAATATATTAATTATCACAATCGAATGACTAAATAAATTAATAATTCTGGAAACATAATTAACCATTTCTTGAATTAGTTCCTAAACTACATAAATTTGAATAATAATTACAACAAATTTTAATTTTCTCTACTTATTCAAAATTCGATGCATATTTAACATATTAATACTTTAAATAAAAGATGTTTTTCTGAAAATAGTGAAAATGATACACAAAATTTTGGTTTAAATCACTATAAACCCAGTACTATAAAAGTTATTTTATAAATAAAAAATCATTGTTATTTAATTTTATACTACAATTTTTTTTAAATTTAAGCAACCTCGAAAAAATTCCCTAACTTGAAAAAAAATTCCCTGAGATTTCCAATTTTTTAATTTAAAAGATAGTTTGTTGTGTAACATTGCAGAAATTTTTACAGAGAAGAAACGACTGTAAGTGGCACGTCTGACTAGTATTACAGGTACCTACGAGCAGTTTTAAGCCTTTCACCGACACGACAGGTGCAACGCGTGCGGGAAAGTTAGTACAATAGTTGTTCAACCTTCTCACCAGTACGAATAAAATAAATTCCAATACTATTTTTCCAAGCTCGCAATTTTTATTAAATTTTTCATCTAAAAAAAAATCGGATTCAAAAAATTATGGAGTGTCTACAAAATTGGATTATTGCTTAAAAGGGGTTCCTTTGACTATGATTTTCCACCAAAAGAGCTGAATTTTCAAACCAAAGAGACGAATTTTAAAAAAAAAAACAAAAAACTTTTGACCGAATAATTGCATTAACATCCAGATAACTAAACTTTTAAGCCAAAAAAGACTACTTTTTTCGAACACAGCTCAATTTTCAACAAAGTAATCAAATTTTTAACAAAATAGTTGAATTTTTAACGTTAATTTTAGTTTTACCATCTTTAATGCATCTTCGTCGAAATAAGATTTTTCACGAAAAGAGATGAATTTTCAAACCAAAAAGACGAATTATTACAAAAACAGTTGTATTTTCAACCAAAAAAGATAACTCACAAAATAGTAGAATTTTCAACAAAGTAATTCAATTTTTACCAAAATACTTGAATTTATAACATTAATTTTATTTTTACGATCTTTAACGCAACTTCATCGAAGATGCATTTCCAACTAAATGGTCGAATTTTCAAAAAAAAAAAAAATTTAATTCAACCAAAATCAGTTGCATTTTCAACCAAATAGTTTAATTAACAAGCCAAAAAGACGAATTTTTTATATTTTCAATGGAATAGAATTTCTTAATTTTTTAAAAAGATTTTCTACCGAAAGAGATGACTTTTTAAACCAAAAAGACGAATTACAAAAAAAAAATTCAACCAAATAATTGCATTACCAACCAAATAGTTAAATTTTCAAGCCAAAACGACAACTATTTTCGAACACAGTCGAATTTTCAAGAAAAGAGTTCATTTTTAGTACAGAAATAAATTTTCAAACAAAAAAGATGACTTTTCTAATCTAAAAGATGAATTTCCAATCCAAAAGGACGAATTATTACAAAAACAGTTGAATTTTCGACCAAAAAAGATGACTAACAAAATTGTAGAATTTTCAACAAAGTAATTAAATTTTTAACAAAACAGTTGAATTTTTAACATTAATTTTATTTTTACCATCTTTAATGCATCTTCATCGAAAAAAGATTTTTCACCAGAGGAGCTGAATTTTCAAACCAAAAAGACGAATTTTTAAAGAAAAAAAACTTGACCAAATAATTGCATTAACAACCAAATAGTTAAATTTTCTAGACAAGACAACTTTTTTCGAACACAGCTAAATTTTCAACAAAGTAATTAAATTTTTAACAAAATAGTTGCATTTTTAACATTAATTTTATTTTTACCACATTTAATGCATCTTCGTCGAAAAAAGATTTTCCACCAAAAGAGATGAAGTTTTAAACCAAAAAGACAAATTTTCAACAACAAAAATTTCAACCAAATAATTACATTAACAATCAAAAAGTTAAATTTTCAAGACAAAAAGGCAAGTTTTTCGAAGTCCGTTGAATTTTCAACATAAAAGTTCATTTTTAACACAGAAAGGCGAATCTTCAACCAAAAAATATGACTTTTCTGATCTAAAAGATGAATTTTCAATCCAAAAGGACGAATTATTACAAAAACCGTTGAATCTGGTACCAAAAAACATGACATTAACAAAATTGTAGAATTGTCAACAAAGTTATTAAATTTCTAACAAAATAGTTGAATTTTTAACATTAATTTTATTTTTACCATCTTTAATGCACCTTCGTCGAAGATGCATTTTCAACCAAATTTTCGAATTTTCAAACAAAAAAGATTAAAATTCATCCAAAATCAGTTGAATTTTCAACCAAATAGTTCAATTATCAAGCAAAAAAGACGAATATTTTTTATTGCATTTTCAACCATTTATTTATGAAGAAAAAAGACGAATTTTTTAGAAGACAGTTGAATTTTCAACAAAAAAGTGAATTTTCAACCGTGAAAGTAGACTTTTTTTAACCACAAAATATGAATTTTCTATCCAAAAAAACAACTTTTTAACAAAACGGTTGAATTTTCGACCAAAAACAATAACTTTAAAGAAATAGTTGAACTTTAAACAAAATAAATAATCTTTAAACAAAATATTTCAATTTTGAAACGAGTAACTAAATTTTTTACCCACAAAGATGAATTCTCAAAAAAATACATGAATTTTCAAAAAATATATGAATGTTCAACTAAATAGTTGAGTTTTCAACAAACAAACATAAGTTTCGAACAAAAACGGAGCAGTTAAATTTTCCGTCTAAAAAATTACTTTTCAACACTAAAAAAAATTTCAACAAGTTGAATTCAACTAAAAAAAGACGAATTTATCAACAAGATTGTTGAATCCTCAACCGACTAGATGAGTTTTCAACAAACAACATTAATTTTCTCACAAAAAGAATATAAAAATGATGACAAATGATAATTCGAAAAATTGAAAATTATGACAAATAGAAATTCGGAAATACAAAAATTATGACAAATGATGAATCGAAAAAATAAAAATTATGTTAAATAGTAATTCGGTATTATAAAAATTATGTCAAATGGTAATTCGGAAATATAAAAATTATGACAAACGTTGATTCGAAAAAAAATGTGCTAAATCGGCCATTAGGATAAATAAAAATGAAAGAAAACTGCTATTCGGTTAAATTATTTTAGGTAAAATTAATATTTGGTAAAACAAAATTTGGGGAAAATTCATACGCCTCCCTGATTAGGGGCCCCCTAAATTTTGAAAGGCCAAAAAATTGAATGAATTAAATTTAAAAAAATATGAAAATGAAATTAAAAAATTTTTAGATCATGTTTTAGAGATAAAAGTTTTGTTGATACGCCCCTGAAGGTGGCGTCTTTAACTTCTTACAGAAATAGGCGTGTAAGAATACAGGTGCATGCACTTTGCAGAAAGGTAGAAGAAAAACGGAGGATTGAAGAACCATGTTTAGCGAAGGCAATGAATGACCCACGTGCATGATAGCAACTGTCCCACTATTCCTATCCACTTTTACCATTACGACCGATTCTTATTACTTGCGATTACGAAATTTCATTCTATTCTTGCAAATATCTACTTATCTCTATCGTAACAGGTGACCGATTAAATTTATGGGAAAGAATTTTTTTTAATTAGTAAAAGGTTTTTGAAAATAGACGGGAGAGAATTTGAAATGTGCATTAACAAATAGGATAGGATAGGATGGAATTGGATAAGGACGAAATCAAAGAGGAAAGAGTATAATAGGACAGAAAAGGGATAGAATTGTTTAGGATAAGATAAAATAGGATAGAATAGGATAGAATAGAATAGGGTAGGATAGGACGGAATAGGATGGAAGAGAATAGAGTTTCTGTTCTACTCATCAATTTACATATTCTATTGATTTCAGTAGCATTGGAGTGTATTAAAAAGAATTCAAGGGAATATGATAAATTCATACGATTTCAAGATGAATTTGAAAAAAAAGAAACTGAGCAGAAAATTTTTTTAACAAATTCAGTATAAATTCATAGGAATTCAAAGCAATTCAAGTTGAATTAAACAAAATTCAGGATGAATTCAAAAGAATTCACATGAAATGAAAAAAAAATCCAAAATATTCCACTGAATCCAGTAAAATTGGAGTGAATTTAAAAGAATTCAAGGGAATGCGATGAAATTCATACGATTTCAAGATGAATTTGAAAAAAAAGAAACTGTCCAGAAAAGAATTTTAACAAATTCAGTAAAAATTCATAGGAATTCAAAGCGATTCTAGTTGAATTCAAAAAAATTCAGGGTGAATTCAAAAGAATTCACATGAAATAAAAAAAAAATCCAAAATATGCCACTGATTCCAGTAAAACTGTAGTGAATTTTAAAGAATGCAAGGGAATGCGATGAAATTCATACGATTTCAAGATGCATTTAAAAAAAAGAAACTGAACAGAAAAGAATTTCAACAAATTCAGTATAAATTCTTAAGAATTCAAAGCGATTCAAGTTGAATTCAAATAAATTCAGGGTGAATTCAGAAGAATTCACATGAAATGAAAAAAAATCCAAAATATTCTATTGATTTCAGTAACATTTGAGTGAATTTAAAGGAATTCAAAGGAATGCGATGAAATTGATACGATTTCAGGATGAATTTAAAAAAAAAAGAAACTGAACAGAAAAGAATGTTAACGAATTCAGTATTAATTCATAATAATTCAAAGCAATTCGAATTAAATTCAAATAAGTTCAGGGTAAATTCAAAAAAATTCAAATTAAATATGAAAAAGTCCAAAATATTCCATTAATTTCAGTAAAATTGGATTGAATTTAGAGGAATTCAAGAGAATTCAAGATACTGTTATGAATTGAACTTGCGATTACGTACTCGTACTTCATTCTATTCTTGCAATTATCTACTTATCCCTATCGTAACAGGTGAACTATTAGATTTATGGAAAAGAATTTTTTTCAATACGTAAAAGCTTTGTGGAATTAGACAAAAGAGAATTCAAAATATGTGTTAACGAATAGGATAGGATAGAATTGGATAAGGACGAAATAGAAGAGGATAGAGTATAATAGAATAGAAAAAGGATAGAATAGAAAAAGGATAGAACAGAAAAGGATAGAATTGGTTAGGATAGGATAAAATATAATAGGATAGCATAGAATAGGGTAGGATAGTACAGAATAGGATTGAAGAGAATAAAGTATAATAGAACAGAAAAGACTTTTAACAAATTCAAGACACATTCATAAGAATTCAAAGCAATTAAAGTTGAATTCAAAAAATTCAGGGTAAATTCAAAATAATTCAAGTGTAATGAAAAAAAAATCCAAAATATTCCATTGATTTCAGTAGAATTGGAGTGAATTTAGACACATTGAAGGAAATTCAAGAGACTTTTATGAAATTCTAAGAAATTCAAGGTGAGCTTAAAAGACATCAGGGTTTATTTAATAATAAAAAAAGATTGAAAAAATCCATTGAATTGAGTAGAATTCAGTGAATTTAGAAGAATTAAATAGAATTTAGGATAAATTAATAAGAGGTCGGGGTGAATTCCAAATCAATTCAAATGAGTTGAAAAAAAATCAAAAATATTCTATTGATTTCAGTAACGTTAGAAAGAACTTAAAAGAAATTAAGGGAATTCGATGAAATTCATATGATTTTGAGAT
This sequence comes from Melikaiella ostensackeni, assembly GCA_032362435.1. NCBI lineage: Eukaryota > Metazoa > Arthropoda > Insecta > Hymenoptera > Cynipidae > Melikaiella > Melikaiella ostensackeni. Next base: position 7,172 of record JAUMHM010084296.1, on the reverse strand, counting down.
GAATTAAAAGAAAATGCAGGGTGCATTTTAAAGAATTCAAGATAATTCAAAGGAATTCAGGATAAATTTATGATAATTCAGAGTGAATTCAAAAAAATTCAGGTTAAAAATCCAAAATTTCAAAATTTTCCATTGATTTCGGTAAAACTGAAGTGAATTAAGAAGAATTCAAAGTTTTGAAAGAATTCAAAGAACAGTCCAAGTTAAAAATCCAAAATTTTCCATTGATTTCAGTAAAATTATAGTGAATTTAGAAGAATTCAAGGGAATTCGATGAGATTCATATAATTTTAAAATAAATTTTAAAAAATCAGGGTTACTTTAAAATGAATTTCAAAAAACCAGGGTGATTTTAAAAGAATTCACAATTCAAAGGGATTCAGGATAAATGTATGAGAATTCAGAGTAAATTCAAAAAAAATTCAGGTTAAAAATCCAAAAATCCAAAATATTCCATTCGTTTTAGTAAAATTGAAGTGACTTTTGAAAAAATCAAGGGAATTCGATGAAATTCATATAATGTCAAGATGAATAAAAAAAATCAGGGTTATTTTTAAAGAATTCAAGATAATTCAAAGGAATTCAGGATATATTTATAAAAATTCAGAGTAGATTCAAAACAATTCAAGTTGAAAATCCAAAAATCCAAAATATTCAACTCGTTTCAGTAAAAATGAAGTACATTTAGAGGAAATCAAGGAAATTCAAGAGACTTTGGTGAAATTCATAAGAATTCAAGGTGAGTTTAGAAGACTTCAGGGTGAATTGAATAAAACTAAGAAAATCCACTGAGTTGAGTAGAATTGAATGAATTTTTCAGAATTCAAAAGAATTCAGGTAAGTTCGAAAAAATTCAAGAGAATTCTAAAGAATTCAGCATCAATTCGAAAATATTCAAAAGAATTCGAAATAGTTAAAAAGAATTCAGGATAAATTAGCAAGAGGTCAGGGTGAATTCAAAATGAATTCAAATGAATTGAAAAAATAAGAAATATTCAATTGGTTTCAGTAAAATCCGAGTAAGATTGGAAGAACTGAATGAAATTCATAAGAATTCAAGAAAATTTTAGAAATATGTATAAACCTAATTTTTTTGTTTTAATTCATAGAAAGAAAAATGAGTAAAGTGATCTTTTCATTTAAAAAAGTGACTGTAGTGACTTTATCGTAAAAAAGTTACTGAACATTTATTTGTGAGAGAAGGTGACAAAAATGACTGCGTGGCAGCCCTGAGGATAGAATTGAATGGGATGAGGACAAAATAAAAGAGGATAGAGTTTAATAGAATAGAAAAGAGAAAGAACAGAAAAGGATATAATTGGTTAGGATAGGATAAAATAGAACAGGATAGAATATAATTGGGTAGGATAGGACGGAATGAAATTGAAGAGAATAGAGTACAGTATAAGAGAAAAGTATAGAATTGGTAAGGATGGTATAGGAAAGAATATAATAGGGTAGGATAGGACAAAATAGGTTTGAGGAGAATAGAGTATAATATAACAGAAAAGGATGGAATTGGAAAGGAAGGTATAGGATAGAATTTAATAGAGTAGCATAGGATAGAATAGGATTAAAGAGAATAAAGTATAATAGAACAGAAAAGGACACATTGGATGGGATGGGATAGGACAGAATAGGATTGAAGCGAAAAAGTATAATAGAACAGAAACCGATAAGTTGGATAGGATGTGATAGGACAGAATATGGTTGTTGAGAATAGAGTATTATAGAACAGAAAAGGATAAAGTGGATAGGATCTGATAGGACAGAATAGGATTGAAGAGAATAAAGTATAATAGAGCAGAAAAAGATATGGTGGAAAAGGATGAAGAAAAGGACAAGGAAACAGAAAAGGATAAGGTGAATAGGATGCGATAGGACAGAATAAGATTGAAGAGAATAAAGCATAATAGAGCAGAAAAAAATAAGTTGGAAAAGGATAAGGATAAGGAAAAGACAAGGAAACAAAAAAGGATAAGGTGGATAGGATGCGATAGGACAGAATAGGATTGTTGGGAATAGAGTATTATAGAACAGAAAAGGATAGGATGGGAAAGAAAGGTATAGGACAGAATATAATAGGGTAGGATAGGACAGAATAGGATTGAAGAGAATAGAGTATAATAGCACAAAAAAGGATAAATTGGATAGGATGGGATAGGACATAATAGGATTGAAAAGAATAAAGTATAATAGAACAGAAAAATATAAGTTGAATAGGATGGGACAGGACAGAATAGGATTGCAGAAAATAGAGTATAATATAACAGAAGAGGATAGAATTGAAAAGGATGGGATTGGAGTGAATAGGATTAAAGAAATTAAAGTATAATAGAACAGAAAAGGATAAGAAAAATACATATAGGATGGGATAGGAAAGAATAAGATTGAAGAGAATAGAGTATAATAAAATAAAAGGTAGAATACAACCGAATAAAATAAAATTTCCACAATTTACAAAGATAACTATACTGGTTGAGAGATGACAGAAGAAAAAGTACCAGATTGGCATTTATACGTGAAGGCTGTACTTTGAAACCCACCAGATTTCTCTACCAGTTATCCTTGAGTTCGATCCTCTTGCTCTCGAGTCTAAATCTGCGAATAAATTTCTACTACTTTTTATATTTGCTGTTTAGTTCAGAACTGCAGGAGAAAGCTGGGAGATTATCTAATCCAGACTGCAGAAAATGCAGTCGTTTTAACAGCTTAAAAATATTTTTTAATTATAAAAAAATCTTATCCAATTTTATTTTTATTTAATTAATTAAAGACGTTAACGGATTTTCCTCTACTTGGCCTAACATTCTTGGTCTCATATCAATATTTAAATAATTCTATTAAATATTGATTTTCCATGCTGTGAAAAATGTCTCTCTAGCTCCGCTGGGATTCGAACCCAGGTCTACAGGTTGCCGCTCTGGTAAGGCACCGTAGCTAGACACATTTTTTCATAACTTATGAAATCAATATTTGATAGAATTATTTAAATATTGACAAGAGACAAAAAATTTTAGGCCGAGTAGAGGAAAACCCGATAACATCTTTAATTATTGAATTTATCTGGCCAAAACCCATACCAACAAATCTATATTGATTTTAGACCTTTGCAAAAACATGGAGGCTGTGAAAAATGAGTTTCGTACTCACCGTAGCTTAGTGGGATAGAGCACTAAACCGGCAATCTGTAGACCTGGGTTCGAATCCCAGCGGAGCTAAAGAGACTTTTTTTCATAACTTATAAAATCAATATTTAATAGAATTATTTAAATACTGATTTGAGACAAAGAATTTCAGGCCAAAAAGAGGAAAACCTAATAGATCGAATTGTTCGGAAATGACAAGAGTGACTCTTCAGGGAGTCTAACCAAATCCTGAAAAAAAATCCCGGACAATTCCAGGTTTTTTCCAGATATCTCTAGATTTTTCCAGGTATAATTTTTCTTAATCCATCTAATTCGATAATTGTAATTACTTAAAATGCAAAAACCGGAATATGTACACAATTTGGAAAATGTGACCATTTAAAGCTTAAAACAGTATTGATGATTTATATTCATACAAAAAGGAGCCAATTAAAACACGTACCTATTTGAAATTTTCAATTCAAATACCCATTCTTCTTTTATTGGCGTAGATTTTACAGTTTAAATACAATTTGATTACTAAACTAAGCTTTAAATTCCTAAGATTTCAAGTCGAAATATATTGCATTTTCAACAAAATAGTTGAATTTTCAAAAAAAAAATAATAATTTTTAACCAAACAGTTGCAACAACAACCAAGTAGTTGAACCTTCAAAAAAACGAGACGAATTTTCGAAAAATAGTTGAACTTTGAACCAAAAAAGATGACTGACAAAATAGTTGAAGTCTTATGAAAATAATTAAATTTTTAACAAAATAGTTGAATTTTCAACCAAATAGTTGAATTTTTAACCTACAAAGATGCATTTTTAATCCAAAAGGACGAATTTCTGACAAAACAGTTGAATTTTTCAACAAAAAGCATGACTTTAACAAAGTAGTTGAATTCTTAACTAAATAGCTGAATTTTTGACCCACAAAGCTGAATTTTTGACCCACAAAGCTGAATTTTCAAAAGAGAAGTTCAATTTTCTACGCTAAGAGACAAATTTTCGACAGAATACAAAAATTTTCTACCAAACAGTTGAATTTTCAACTTATAATGGATAAATTTTTAACTGAAAATGGAATATATAGTTAAATTTTCAGAGAAGAAAATAAATTTTCGACCATCAACAAAATAGTCCAATTATCAATCAAAAAGATGAAATCTTTAATTAAAAATGAATTTTTAACAAAGTAGTTATACATTCAACCAAGTAATTGAAATTTCAACTAAAAAAGATGAATTTCAAACCAAACATTTGAATTTTCAAGCCAAAAAGACGATTTTTTAGAAGACAGTTGAATTTTCAACCCGAAAAGTTAAATTTTCAATAAAAACGTTCATTTTCAACTAATAAAGATGAATTGTCAATCCAAAAGGATGAATTTCTAACAAAACAGTTGAATTTTCCACCAAAAAAAGTTGAATTTAACAACAGTTGATTTTTTAATCAAATAGCTGAGTTTTTGACCCACAAAGATGAATTTTCAACAAAGGAGATTAATTTTCTACCAACAGACGAATTTTCAACAAAATACATGAATTTTCAACCAAACAGTTGAATTTTCAACTAAAAACATAAGTTTTCAACCAAAAATTGAATACATAGTTAAATTTTCATTTTAAAAAATTACTTTTAAACCACAAAAAAACGAATTCTCATTCAGTGAAATTTAACCAAGAAATACGAATTTTTAACAAAATATTTCAATCCTAAACAAAATACAAGAATTTCCTACAAAAAAGTTGAATTCTCAACTTATAAAGGATAAATTTTCAACTAAAAAAATTTATTTTTAATAAAGTAGTTCAACTTTCAAGCAAGTAGTTGAATTTTCAACCCAAAAATAAGATTTTTCAACAACAAAAACTAACTTTCGACCAAATTTGTAGTTAAATTTTCAAATAAATAGTTTAATTTTTAACCAAATAGTTGAATTTTCTACCAAAATAATAAAATTTTCTACAAAAAATATGAGTTTCCAAAAAAAGTTAATTTTCAACTAAAGAGTTTAATTTTTCTACAAAACAGATAAATTTTCAACCTGGAAATATTAATTTACAACAAAAAAGTTAATTTTCAAACAATAATTTAATTTTCTACCAAACTGTTGCATTTTCAAACCACAAAGACGCATTTTCTATAATACAGTTGAATTTTCAACAAAAAAGATTTTAATTTGAAACAAAAATAGTTGAAATCAAACAAAAAAGACGAATTTTAAACCAAATAGATGAGTTTTCAACTAAAAAAGATCGATTATCAATTTGAAAAACCAATTATAAAAAAATCAATTTTCAACAAAATAGTTCAACACTCAACTAAATATTGGAATTTTCATCGAAAAAGATGATTTTTCAACCAAAAAGATTAGTTTTCCACCAAAAAGGACGAATTATCAACACAATACATGAATTTTTAGCAAAATATTTGAATTTTCAATTAAAAAAGACAATTTTTCAATCAGAAAGTTGAAGTTTTAACTAAAAAAGATCAATTCTCCACCAAAAACGAAACGAAGTTTTAACCACAGAGATGAGTCATCAGCCAAAAAAATTAATTTTTCAACTGAAAAAAATTTAATTTTAAGCAAAAATAGTTGGATTTTCTCATAAGGCTTTATTTAATCATGGTAGCAGCTTGTGGAAAAACTCACTGAGTCTTTAGTAAAAAATTATTGTCAATTTTTTAAAATTATCATATGGTGCTTACGAGTTTATTCTTAGCAAAAAATTTTGTTCCGCCCACTTCTAAATCGATTTTGACCAAAATTATTCACCCGTCAAAGTTTAAAAAATTAAAGTAAATAAATTAAATTTATTATTCCTTAACTATTCAAGGCCTCATTTTTCACGATTAAAAATTATTCTTCTCGCCTCTGATAACTATTTTCGAGCCTATAAAATAAAAAGTTTAGTAGAGTTGTTTTGAATTTTTTTCTCGCCAATTAATAACAGTTTTTGGTAATAAACATGGTCAAAATCTACAAAAATATAGTAAAGCGTAACTGGGTCTTAAATGATTAAATAATTTACTATTTATTCAATTTAAAAAATGTTCATGAATAAAATTATAATTAAAAATTTGACATAAAACTTCAATTATTTCATTTTTTATATTAATTTTTTTGTTATAAGCATTTATTTTTAAACATTACGATTCGGCGAATAGCATTTAAAACACGACAAACGTAGAATAGTTGTGGTGAATCCTGGTGAATCGATTTGAATACCAAAATGCCCACCCGAATGAAGAATTCTTGCTGACTCTGCATTTCATATGCAAAATTATTCGTCCTCGAAAATACGCTTCTAGAATATCCAATCGATCGCACGAGTTGAGCTCCATTTAACAAAATTCGAAATATTTAGAAAAAAAATTTAAAACCAATTTTATCTAATTTAATATGTATTTTCATTTTTAAATAATAAACAGTCTACCACAGTCTAATTTACTTAAATAAAGTGAAAAAAGTCACCTGTTTAAACAAAAATTGAACAAAAGTCACTAATTTCTAAACCAAAAATGACTAAGTGACTAATGTGCATTAATAAGGTAAATGTTCTTTTGAATTAAAAAGAATTCGATGAAATTTATAAAAATTCTAGGTGAATTTCAACAAATTCAGGATAAATTCAGAATTAATTTAAAACAATTCAAGTTAAATTCAAAAAGATACAAATGAATCGAAAAAAATCTGCCCGCCTCGCGGGCACATTCTCATCGCGCGCTTCGCGCTCCGAAACATGATCTCGCGCTCGGTGTTATATGTTCTTCAGGTACAAATTTATTAATTTGTTTTTGATTTTAAATGAGAAAGGAAATTTATTTACTTAAGGCTCTATCGGCCTTAACGAATACATTCTCGTCATAATATTCGCGCTTTGCGCTCACCGTATAATATATACAAATAAATAGTTAAAAAGACGATTTAAAAAATTATCTTAATTTACGATTGCTCCTATAAAGAAATGTTTAACAGCAATTTTATTTGACCTGTTAAAAGCACAAATTCTACTTTTTTGACTATTTTTTT